>JANHGL010024591.1:2905-26177 GCA_024611195.1 Ceyx melanurus | reverse complement strand
GGCCCCGGGGCGGGGGGGGGGGGGGGGGGGGGGGGGGGGGGGGGGGGGGGCTCTCTCGGTGCGCAGCCGCCGTGGCTCTCCGGCAAAAAAAAAAAACTTCGGGGAAAGTTGTCGCCCCTCGCCCGCGCTCCGGCTCCGTCGCGGGCGGGCGTTCGCACGGCGAGGGGTTTTCTCCCCGCAGCACCTCTCGCCCCGCTCCGCGGCTGCGCAGCCCGCCCTCCCGCGGGGCCCCTGCTGGGCTCGGGCTGCCCGGGCTCTCCCCGCGGTGCTGGGGCGGAGAGGAGGGCCGGGCGCTGCGGAGGAACGGGGGCTCCCGGCAGCCGCGAGGTGCGGCGGCGCTTCCCCGCCTGGCCACCCGCCTCGTGGAACCTGTGAAGCGCTCTCCGCGCTTTCCTCCCTGTCACGTTTCTGATTCATCCCCATGAGTGTCCCCACCTCCGACCCACCCCCGTGTTTCTCTTCCAGTGAAATAGGAGGCTTCCCCCGGCAGCGGATCCTTCCTTTTCATCTCTTCGTGCACCCTTCAGGTCAGACTGCGATGAGTGGACTGAGGTCTCCTGGGCTGCTGGGGCTGGTGCTCTTAATGCTCTCAGCAGGATATTGCAAAGAGAAAACTGACTCTGCAGATTTGAAGGAGAGGCAAAGTCTCTTAAATCTGATCATGGAGATAATTCAGGAACTGAAAAGGTACCACCTGGAGAAGGACAGTGGGGTGCAGTACTTCTCCAAGCATGACTATAACTTGGATAGAAGAGAAGTGGCTGACTACGAAGGATACCAGGATGAGCAGAGAGTTGGTAAGTCACAGTCCATGATTTAGAAGATCTTGTTGGTTTTGGTTTGTTGTGTTTTTGTTTTCATTTTTTTATCTAGGGTGTCTTGGTGAATGAGACATCACATCAGGTTGCAAATTTCATATCAAGAATTCACTGCTCAAAATACCTGCAGAATCCCTTTGGTATCAGAAACAGACACAGTTGTTTAATTTGGAATAGAAAAACTCCATTCACATCTCAGAGTCTCTCTGGATGATGTACTCCACTCAGAGTCTCACTTCCTGTGTGTTGGCTTTGAATGAAACCTATTAATAAGGGAAAAGACTGAAATGGGCTGAGATCAAATAAATAAAGGATAAAAACACTGTTTCCTGGAAGTTTATCACTTTCTAAAACGGGTTTGGTTTGTTTCTTGGAAAGAACCCTAGCAACAATTGCCCTGCAGGGCCATGGTATGTCCTTGGTAGTTCTCACATCTGGAAGTCTTTCCTGCAGCTCAGATTTATTAAACTTTTTGCCCTGCTGGTTCATTTTCACTCTTGATGTAGCACCTTTGAGATACTGGGGGACTGAAACAGAGAGCACTCCTCTGTCACTGTAGAAGCTTTGACCACATTGGGACACTCCTGCTCTTTTGAATGGCTGTTCTCTAAGGGCTAGTGAAAGGCCAGGTTGGTTTGTCAGACAATCAAGGGTGCACAGAGCCATCCAGAAGCAGTCATACCAAGCCTACTCACCTTTTTCATCTTGCTAGTATGGTATTTATTTTGTCTTTACTGACCTCATAAAGCTTGGTTGTACCTTCTCTTCCTTCTCATTCATATTCAAATGTCCTCACAATTTGCATTTGTTGGTGGTTGTCACGAAGATGTTGCTTCTCCATCTGGATGGCTAATGAATCTACAAGGGAAGACAATTTTGTTCCACTTAGGATCAGCACAATGAGAACATTTTGTTTTATCAATGCTGAAAAGTTAAAGAGGCCAGAATAAGCAGAGAACCCTTATCTGCACAACTCTAAATCTCAGCAGGGAACGTGGGCATAGTTTTTGGCCACCCTGCATCACCATATTGGTGTGAAACAGTTATCTGTAAATAAGTCTCTTCAGAGCAGATTAGGTGGTAGTGGTGTTAGTGACTCCTCAGCTGGATTTTACATTCTGTTATTATAATGGCAGTTATTCCCAGGAACTCTGAAATTCAACTACTGCTTTGAGTCTTTCATTTCAGTTTTGGCATCACTTTCCCAGCCAGCCCACCCCATGGGGAATTTCTGGGGAAGCATGTGTGTTTTCAGTGCTCTTCGTGACATAATTAGGTCAAATAAGATAAGGTCAATTTTACTTCCACTGGCTAAAGTTAGAAGTAAATGAAGAATGACTTTGGAGAAGTGTCTAACCTCACAAGTGAATCAGATCTGGATGGAAATGCTCTCTGCTTTGTATCTGATAAGAGGTATCAGGGGAGTGAAAAAGGCTGCTCATGCATTTATGGGCAAAGAAATAAAGCAGCATGTAATGTATCACACACAATTGGCACTAAGCTATCAGCATAGAGTTCATAGCAGAAAGCAGTGGAAGGTAGCTGGAAATAAGAAGACACCAGCAAGGGTTAGGGCTCAAATGGATTTCAGTAAACCAGTTTCATTTTGCCATCTGCTGAACACAAAACACGAGGTGGTAAACCACAAACACAGGGAGCCAGAAGAGAGCAATTTGCCTGGGGGATCATTTCCTGGGAATTTACTGCTAAAGGAGATGGGGGGGGGGGGGGAGATTCCTGTAACTAGATCAGTTTCAGGATTACAGCAGGACAGTGCTTGTACAAACATACCTGTGACAAAAGACTGGATACATTTGCATATGAGGATTAGAAGATGCAAAAACATTCTTGAATACATCTTTGGGTCTTTACCACTGGAGGAATGTGCTGTTTATGAGCAGCCAAGAACTAAAATTTCTGGAAGAACTTAAATCTAGATAAACTTGATAATAGCTAATATTTCACTCTAAGTTATTAGTCATCATTAATGAGCATGCATCTAACAGACATTACTTTTTTTTTTCACAATTTGGCCTACTATAGGCAAATTACTTTTGCCCTCTGTGCATCTGTCAAGACACAGTGGTGATGTTTACTGGCCAAAGTTTATTCCCTGTCCTCAGACAGGCAAGCAGAGTTCCAGTGCCACAGAATGACCATTCCTTTTCCTGTCCAACAGAAATAGTTCCCAGAGATCTGAGGATGAAAGACAAGTTCTTAAAGCATTTAACAGGTATGTTTTAACTTTGCATTGCTATCCATCATTTCACATGCATACCATGAGCTACATTGCTCTTCTTGTGAGCTGTGCTTATTCATAACTTCTTTTTTTATTTCCATTTCAGGTCCACTCTACTTTAGCCCAAAATGTAGTAAACACTTCCATCGACTTTATCACAACACAAGGGACTGCACCATCCCAGCATGTAAGTGCCCAAACCAGAGACTTCCACAAAAACAACACAAAACTCCAAAGTTTAAGAGCTTTATGAAGTGCCAGTAGGGATACAATATTAGAATACATTTTTTGCAATGAAGAACATGCTCTAATATGTGCTAAGTATGCTTTACTTTGCTAAACAGCATCAGCTTTACAGTGAGGAACGTGGAAACAACTTTATTGCTGCAAACAGAATGAATAGAATGGCTGTAAATACTCCTTCCTTAGCCACTGATATCTATGCCTTTGTTTCCAAACCAAAGGTGTTTGCTTTTCATAGGAACCTATGACTCCTCTGGCAAACTTCTCCTATTTAATTTCTAGTGCTGCAGATTCAAGATAGGATCAGAATTCCAGGTGGGGCTGTTTCCTTTTCACTGATTACTTATGTAGAACAAATTTTATAGATGTTTATATTTTCACTGCTCAGCTACCAATATACCAGTGATGTTGACAGTAAATCTTTGCAACCCTTGTCTTCAGTGAATTACAAAAGTAAAACTTCTTGTGGCTTAGTACAAAGTAGAAAAGGGCTGATGGATACAAATGAGCAAATGCACCTTCTAGTATCTCATCAGTGGTGGCAGCAGAGAGAATGAAAAAGAATAAATTGAACATTAACATTTATTAGTCAGTAGATGTGATTCTAGACTCTTACTGAGATGGACCTGTTGGAGTAAGCAGATGCTATTTTAGTGCAGCCTTTTCAGAATAGAAGCATACTTTATTTTACTTGTCTGAGGTCAACCAGTTGGGTCAGTAGCAGAGCTGGGAATAGAAACAAGAGTTACAGATTCAAAGTTTCAAGTATTAATAAATATTTCAGCCCAGTATCTTTTAAAGGCATATTTGGTAAGAATGGTCAACTTTTTCCCTATTTGTAAGGCTTCAGATTGGGAATACCTTGGAAAGGGAAGCATGTGTAGGTAATGGCTAACCAGTCATGTTCATTTACATGGATGGAGATGGAAGTTGATCACAACCAGTCTGTTTTGAACAAGCAAATGGTCTTATTACCTTTTTCTTCACAACAAACATCATTTGACTCAGTGCTCTGAGCTGTGAAGCTCAAAACTAGTTGGTCTTAAAGTCTGAATTAGCCTTTTCCTCCTGACAGGTGACATACTTACCTGCATAATGTCTGGATAATGGAGGATAATGTGTAGGAATGTCAATTATAGCATTTCTATGCTGTGAGTTAGGGATTGTTCACATTGCATCTCTAGGAAACATTAGATGTAGTTACTCCTAAATGAAATAATGACTAAAAAAATCAATGTCAGGCACTGGACTGGACTTACTAGTGTCTCCTTGAAGTAACTTTCTTCTAGGAAAATAAGGTAAACAACCTGCTTTAATTCCTCATGCACAACACGATGTTACTTTTTGATAATACCATGATTTTCATACTGTTCATTCTATTTAGAAACTCAAAAGGCCCAACAACAAAGAAATTAAAACCATCTATGATGCTGCAACACAATGGTAGCCACTATAAAAGCATTTTGTTGCCCTACCTTCTAGCACTTTGTACAGCATTATATCATTGACACCTAAAATTAATTTACTCTGCTGTCCTCTCATAACCAACTTTCACAATATTTGCTTTCATTGTGCCCTATTAAAGAAAAAAACCTCTTAATTTTTTAGTTTTGCATTAGCTCTGGCCCTTATGAATGCATTGAAAAGCAGAATGTACCTAAAATAAGAACAACAATAAGGCTTCTGTGGAAAAGAAATATTTACCAGTTTTAAGATGAAACTCAATCCAGTTTTGGATGAATTTGTATGATGTGGTCACCTCCTCAGGCTGAACTTCCTATGACTAGGATACATTACTTGTCTAATTTAACACTTTTTCCAGGAACAGAATTGATTGGAGAGTTATATTAATTAATATTACTCTTATAGACTTGCTCTTTGAGGGCTGGATTTCAAAGATGTGTGAGCACTGCTTACTCTTCCTCTTGCACAGAAACACTAGTCCCATGTTTCAATCCCACATTTAAGCACAGACACAACTGTGTCCATTGTCATACATCCATGCACTTGGGGCATCTCCAAGCACATCCATGCTGTTTGTTTCCAGATGTCTATGCAGAAGCCTGTTGCACAGTTACATGTGCCATTAGACATGGCTTTTGGTTACACAGTTCTGACACACTCCAAGTCTGAGGACAAGGGGTAATGGGTTTAAATGAGAAGAGATTTAGACTGGATATCAGGAAGAAGTTGTTTCCCTTGAGGGTGGTGGATCAGTGGCACAGGCTCCCCAGGGAGGTGGTTGAGGCCTCATCCCTGGAGCTATTCCAGGGGAGGTTGGCCAAGGCTCTGAGCAGCCTGGGCTAGTTGAGGGTGTCCCTGCTCCCTGCAGGGGGGCTACACTAGATGCCCTTTGGAGGCCCCTTCCAGCCCTAAACATTCTATGATTCTATTCTATGATTTTTACACTGCTGCAAACTAAGGTATTCACTGCACTTCTTCTTGACAACAATTCACTGTTATCAATTTTGATTTCTAAAGGCTTTAGTAATTTCTGTATGTTCTCTTTTTTCACCACAGACTATAAAAGATGTGCCAGGCTTCTTACTCGGTTGGCAGTAAGCCCCATGTGCATGGAAGGATAAAGGTAAGCTTTTTCATAACACTAATGACATCCTACTGCAAAGCAAAACAGTGCATTTCATGCTCCATACATGAAAATCCATGGCAATGTAGTAACAACTGTGCTTTGGCTTTGGCTAAGGTGTTCTCCTTTCAGTCTACTTGAAGTAACTGGCTCAATCTGGCAAATATTGGCAATAAATAAAGGGTACCCCCTACTGGAAGCCTCTCTATAAAGTCTGTGTGCATCAGCTGTGAGTTACTCATAGCAGCATACAGTTAGCAGATAGGGATGTGTTGTCACAGAGCAAAATGCAGCAGCTGTAGCTTCTTTTTCAAGAGTTGACTCAGTCCACAATTGCCTGTATTGGCAGCAGCAGCCCTTTCATGTGTGCAGCTGTAGGTCTGTGGTGTACATTAAGATGTACATATATACATAGAAATACATACATATATACATAGCTATACATGTGAAAGCTTTATAAATGCAGACAGGTTGTGCAGGTGCTTTCACAGTAATTCAATTAAAATGTGTTATTAGCAGCATTGATAAATTATCTTCAAGCTATTTGGATTTCTTGGAATTTTCACTGTGTTCACACCTCATGTTTATGGGTTTATTCCCTCCCTTCTTGCTTAGATGTGGTCTAATTCCTAGAAACACTTGGGGAATTTCACTGTGCACCAAAATAAAAACATAAGCAAGGTCACCATACAAAAAAAAGGAGTTTCAAACTATCTGTATTTCTAGAAAACTGACACAAATGAATCCAAAAGGGCTCATTTGCATTCTGTCTTCAACATTTCCCCTGGGACAAAAATATGATGGTTGAGAAGGGGATATATAATAACCCATATGGATTTGTCTGTACCAAATGCTGTCAAACCAAGATGTCTTAACTCTGACAAAACATATCTTGCAGAGAGATTCAGTGAGAAAAAGCAAGAAATGTTAAGCATCTTGTTTGTTGTTTGGTTGGGGTTTTTTTTAATGTCAATACACTGTTTTCCATGGCATTCTCACAAGCAAGCTAGGGGAATGTGATCAAGATGGAAAAAAACAAGTAAGTTGCTAGTGCTTCACTGTCAAGCTGGAAAAAAAGTATTAAGCAGAGTCACACAACTTCACTGTGACAATGGTAATGTTAATATTTTCATTAATAACTTGGGTGATAGAGGATAGTATATTTATGGATTACAGTAGTGTAGGAGAAGCAGCTAGAGTATAATCATGAACTCCAAAATAATCTTGGAAAATGAGCTGAATAATCTAAAACCAGGGTAAAATTTAAAGGAAAGAATTATGAAGTCAGGTTGGATGGGGCTCTGAGCAAGCTGGTCTGGTGGAAAGTGTCCCTGCCATGGAAGGGAGGTTGGAAGTAGATGATGTTTAAGTTGCTTCCAACCCAAACCATTCTATGATTCTCTGATATTAAATGATTACATGTAATTCAGCATCCTGACTTCACACTAAACTCAACATATATTTTAAGTATTTTCTGCCCAGCTTCAATGCAGAATGTTTCTAATGTCCAGTAACTACTGCTTGCCTTAATTTAAAACATGCAGCCACCAGATAAATCTCTTATTCATACAGTATGTGTTCATGGTTGGAATTGTGGAAACAACTGTATATATTATTGGGACAAATAAAAGTTTAGCAAATAGGTAAATCCCTTGATCTAACTAGAAAAAATGCCAAGGATTCAGCATTTCAGTTGTAAAATCCAGAAAGCAAGGAACAAAATAGCTATTACTAAATGCTATCTGCCAAAGACAGGTGAATAATACTATTATCGGTGCTAATAAGCAGATAGAGCAGGGAATTATTTCTCCCTTTCCTTGGAAGGTTTTCTGTCTGTCTTTGCATCCTATCATGTAAACAGAAGCTAGTAATATGAATGAGCAGTAACCCAAGTCATTCACATCTCAAGCTGGGAGTCTATTTTTAAACAGCCCATCTCATTTTGTGCAGCAACTCCTTTGCTCAACTAGCAGGAGTGCTTCAATGGGAGTAACCAGCCTCCACTTCTCTTACTCTCCACACAGACACAATTAACAGCATCAGAACTCTTAAGCAACCTCTGTTAGGAGAAAGGGACTATTCTCTGCCACATGTGCCTTGAGATCTGCAGGTGTCTCCACAAAGTTAAACATCAGCATCCTTCCTCCTCAAAGCTTTTCCCCTGTATCAGTTCCCTTTGTGTGGGGAAGACACCCCCCTCCCAGAAAAGTATCATGCAGGTTTGAATTTCACTATTTCAGGAACATAGCTGTGCAAGAAAGGTTCTTTTTGCATTTTTACACTTACCACCCATCCTTTTTTTCTCCACAGAGTGTACAGTATAAGCCCAAGCTGGTTTGAAATTTCAGAGTTTTAAACATTGTACCACTTGCACACAGTAAGCCATTTCTTAATTAAGATGCTTCTCTAGTTTAAAAGGAGTTTATTTACAGTCTGGCAATAGGTAAACACTTCTGGTGTCTGCCATAAGGCCACTAGTTAGCATCAGTTCTACAGCTCACACTAATTCCTGAATGTTACATAACAACCATTTTCTTATCTGATCCTACTCCACAAAGGCATAAATTCACAAGTAGAATTTGACTGTTGATATTCATTGTAATCACAAATACATTTTAAAAAGTCTTAAAGCTCCTGTATTGAAAACTAGTAAATGAGCACATTCTTGATTACCCACACCTACTCTTCTTTAAAAAAAATAGATTTCTGTTCTGCTTAGTAGCTGATTATAGTATTATTGGAGGCTTATTGAGTGGGCTGGGCTAAAGATGAATTACTGCTTTTTGATACTTGGGAAAACTAGGAGTTTTGGTGAATTTTTCACATCTATCATCAGTCCTTATTTACACAGCAATTTGGGGGAATAAAAATTGATTTTTTATTTGTACTTAAGTGCACCTTGGACTACCATAGCTTTAAAGCACAAAAGATGGTGAAACAGTGCAAAGATCAGACAAGAAAATAAGAAGCAAACCCAGGAATTAGAATTGGGCATCTATTGCTGTCCCATTACATGCCCAGGGGGGGTGTGAGTTTGTGCTGCACTGTCTTACTGGAGCCTTCACTTGTTCTCATGTATCCTGCTCTATGTAACTGGGCTCCAACTTCTGTCTCTTCTTTAGATTGGATGTTCACATTCAGCCTGTCCCACAGATAAAAGCAGTGCAGGGGCCCAGTAACAAGCCTTGACTAGCTGAGATTACATGAGTGAAGCCAGAGCAGCATGTTTATATTACCACAGCTCTCAGTGGGCCTTTTTTATTCATTATTATTTATTTCAAATCAGCAACCCAGGTCCTATTCCCTGGTTGCCACCAGCACCATCTCTGGCTAGTTTTCCTCCAAGACCTTGTTCTTCTTGTGTTCAACACACCTACACTAGAGTCCTGTCCTTGGTGCTCTTTTTTATTCTTCAACTTCATTTTCTCCCTAATAAGTTCCCATACTCTGCTTGCTCTGCCCCAGCCCATGCAGATACATCCAACAACCACTGTGTTGTCCAGATCTGGAGGGTAAGGGATTCTTCACCTAAAGTTCCTAATTCAGATCTTGTGGATTTCCTCTGGCAGATGGTAATGAAATCTGAAAAATAAAGTATGCCTAGAGACCAACACTGATCTTGGGAACATGTAAGACCTCCTTGTAGCATCCTTAATTCAGTGACCATGGAACTCCATTATCATGTGTGATTACATACTTCTGTTTTGGAGATTTTATCTAATTACTTTACAGACAAGTATTTCTATATTGTTATGTTTCTACAGGTATTTCAAATGAACTAAATAAAACTAATGACACATTTTACACTAATAATGCTAATACAAGTAGTAGAAATCTTAGGCTAAGCAGAGAAAACAAGCTTTATATACTATTAAAAGTGTAGGGAAAAAAAGTTTATTTCCAAGAGCAGACATAATTAACAATATAATTCTAGGCTAATGCATTTAACATAAACTATATGAAGTAAATAAAAAGTACAACAGATTGATCAATGCTAAAAATCTGGGGTCTTTTCTAGAGTTTTTGAAAATGCCAAAGATTTAGAAAAGTGCAGTTTAGCTGAGAATTGGGAATGTTAAAACCCACGGGTTTTGATTGGATGTCTAAACAAAAGCAGGTAGAAATGAGATGACAAATAAGCGTTCTATGTAATTTCACCCTCAGTGAGCTGCATGTTCCTATAAGTAAGAAAAAAATGCTTAAACTCTCAGTGTTTAATTTCTCAGTGTACCACACACTGATCAAACCCAAAGCAGGTTTATTTGTTTTTAACCATCACAGTGTAACTAAAGCATAGTAGGGGCACACATACAGCAAATAAGCTAGATGGAAAAGCAAGACAAGGAAAGTTCAAATCAGTTTCACTTACAAGGATTTGTCCTATCCATGAAGCCAGAAAAAAACTAAATTACAGACTCACAGAATGCTAGGGGTTGGAAGGGACCTAGATCATCTAGTCCAACCCCCCTGATTAAATGAGATTCAGCTTTTCTGTAACCTCATTCCAGTTCCTAATAGCTTTAGAAAAAAGGCAAAACTAAATATGTTTAAATACTACTAACAAGTATTGCTGTATGCACCAATGGTTTGATTTCCAATGGGTTGTGTCAAGTCTGACTGACTTTGCATTCAAATGATTCTATTACCAATTAAGCTAAATGAGTAGAAAACTTAAAACTCCTCAGAGGCAAGACAGCTACATATGTTCAGACAGACAATATGAAAAGTTTAATGTCAAAGTTTATCAGCAGAACTTTAGCATCAGAGAGAACCAGTTTCTTATGTCCCACATGAACTTTTGAGACACACACAAATTCAGCTGAATCTGTCTGCATTTAAACTGGTGTCTTTCACCCCTGCAGTTCCTGGGCACTCACAGATTCAGATATTAGGGGTTGGAAGGGACCTAGAAGATCATCTAGTCCAGCCCCCCTGCCTGAACAGGATCACCTAGACTAAGTCACCCAGGGATCTTAAAGGTCTCTTCCAACCAAATGATTCTGTGATTCTATCTCTATGACAGAATCTCAAAACACTACTTAAATTTGTTTCTTGTTTTTCTGAGTCCAGATTTCTTCACTAATGGGCCCAATTAAACATCACATCCTTCTTAGATCCTTCAGACCTTACCTTGCCAGATCTTTACTGGACACTCTATCACGTTCCCTGACACCAAGACATGAGGACAGAAATCTGCAGCTTTAAGATGATCACTGAGGTTCAGTTACAGCTGCACTCATAGGAAGAGGCTGCACATAATTCCAAGCACATTTGGAATAGGTAGAACCAGATTTTCCACCTGTCTACCCAAAAAATGAACCAGCACAGAAAAAGCTGCTTTCCAAAGTGTCAACCTTGATGAATAAACAATAATTTAGCAGTCAGGCTGATGTGAACTAAACTGAGCTAATCAGAAATGCACCATTGAATCTTTCCGAAGTTATTACTGAAGTCTCCAGTTTTATTTACTATTTTCAAGATGATAATTACATTCTTAAACACTTGTATGAAATTGACAAAAGGCAATTTTGCTTCTTTCTTTTGCTCCAACAGATGTTGTTACCATGAAAAGAAACGCCAAGAACCAAGAGAAGTGCCTTGGAAACCAACAGGGAAATAGAACTTATTACCTTTATAACATATTCCATTGTGAACAAGAGATTTATTTTTGCAGATTGATGGACTACTTCCCATAATTCTTTTAACATGTGTTTTGTATGTCATCAACAGTTTGCAGATTGACATTCTTTACAGTAGCATAACTACCAGTAGTACTTAATGCTCCATACTCAAAAAACACACTTTACAACTGATGTGTAATGCTGCCAAAAAATACGTAAACACAAATATTTCACCAAGAAAATGGATGTCCTATGGCTTAATTCTACAATTTTAAGGAATGGTTGTTTGTATATCTAGAACTCCTAAAGATCTGCTCCACAGTAGTTGTGGTCACTTCATGCTTATGCAATTTTTTAAAAGTTTGGTTAAAACAGACTTGCATTGGGGTCACATTGCACCCTACCAGTACAACCTGCATGACAAACAGGAATGGAATTCCAAGCAGACATATTTTTTGGGACAGTGGAGCATGGATTTTGTACACAAACACAAGCTGCCATTAATTTACTTTATATAATAAATGTATAAAACATTCCAGCAAACGTGCAATATGTAAATACTGTAAATAACAAGCTAAGTAATAAAGTGTTTGGTATTAAGTTGTTCTTGGTTTGCTTTCTGTTCACTGAATCCAGACAAACAGCTATCAGTACCTACCATCATTTACCCAAACTTAAACCTCTTCCCAGCACGAGTTCCCCAGAGTAAGAAAGAAAGGTACACCCACTTCAGAGAAGTCCAGTAATGTGGACACTCTCTGGACAGATCTGTGTCTTTCACCCTTCAAAATGCCTGGACCACGAGGCTGCTCCACATCTTGACATTATAAATTTCAATCTTTTTTTATGCCATTGTGTTGGATTATTTTTATTGCCACCACCCAAACAAACAAATCCCAAAGAAATCTGCCCTCTATTCATAATACTGCAAAGCAATATAATCACTCCAATGTCCAGATGTCAAAGAAGTCATTTTAATATTGTAAAATTTTTAAGGAGTCAGTGAACACTTAAGATACTTGATACACATTTCTCTTTCTTACATCACAAACTAAATCCAGTTGTCACAATAAAATGGTTCAAGCAGGAAGAAATTTTTTATACATGATCTGTAGACAAACCTCAGGTACTTTTATATTAATACCAACACTTCTGTTTTATCCTCAATTCAAACCACATTATAAACAAAAGCAACACACTTCTCCCCACCCTGAGTAATAGCTAGGAGCTGGGATTCTTTACATTCACTCTGAATTTTGAAAACTTGAATGAAATTCACAGCCTTCTGCATCTAGCTCTTCTAGAGAGAAAAATGACCCAGGCAAAATCCCACCCTAGAATCTGGCTTTACTAAGGGAGAAATACTTATTTTCATTTGCTTTCAGTGCCCAATAAATGCTCAACTTGCACTTCTCAATGGAAGTAATACATGCATACTAAAAAATCTGGCAAGGACTCTGCTGCTACAGGATTCCCTTAGCTCCTCAGCAGCAGTGCCCACATGGGTGATGTTTTCTCCTTCCCTGTGGTTCTGCTGACTGAAATCAGCTCTCAGCTTTACTTAACATGGGAGCTTAAATGACCATCAGCCTGTTTGTAGTAGGATATCTGAAAGTTAAATTAAAGCTTTCTAGAAAAATGCCATTGTAAAAGAAAAACAGTAATTATTTAGTAACTTAATAAATTAATCCCATGGAGATTTTATCTAGATTTAGCCAAGTCAACTGCCATGATAGAAGACACAACTCTAGCAGGTTTTTTTTTACTCAATGTTCAGTAAACTACAAGCCATGGTGGGGAGAAAGCCAAAGAGGAGTCAGTTCTATATTTTTTTAATTCAACATTACATTTTTCATGGCTGGTATTTGAAGCCTGCAAGAGCTTAGTCACTGGTATGATACATGATTTATGTATTCATTCTATGTTCACTTTTTCTCTTGGAAACACAAAACCAGTCCTGTGCAACTGTCCTTTATGAAGGCAATCCTTCTATAGTCTGGTACTCAACAAATCCTTCTAAAATAGCATGGCTCTCTCCTTCCCATCCTCCAGGAGAAAACCACTAAGGATAAAATCAATTAATCAATCAATCACAGCACTTTCCTCCCAGTAAAGGAGTTACTTAGCCAACAGATGACTTGCTGAAAATCCACCTCAGTAAGAAAATAACTGAATATCCCATGAGTCCTGACTCAGGAGCACTTTACCAGAAGGTTCCCAAGCAGGTGAACAACCTTATTTCTCATTTGTAATCCTGGCAGCCCAAAGACAAACATTTAAAGACTTTTAACTTCAATTTAGGAAACCATAGGAGCAATTCCTACTCAACCATGAATGGGAAAGCACAACCCATCATGTTCTGAACCTTCCAAGTTATTTCACTTTCACTGGAATATTTTAAATGGTCATTCTGGCAGAGAAAAACAATAGATTATGCCTAAATAATTCCACTGAGGTTAGTGCATAAAACCATATTTAGGATGATTTCTTCCCAACTTTTCAACACTTTCCCTCATTTATTTTGTCAGAGCATTCATAAAAGAAATGGAGAATATTTTTTTCCAGTCAGTGCTTGATGCAACCTGAAATAGGATTACCTTCTGCCCCTGAAGTGAAGCAGCTCTTAACTTGCAAATTCCCAGTCTGTTCTTTAAAATCAAAACTATTGGTAATGCCATAATGCCAAAGATCCTGATTTCTGTATTTAAGTGCTCCCTAAGAGTTGCCTTTCTGTAAACAGGTTCCCAAATCTTACATCTGATGGAGATTTTAGCACACAAGAGAAAGCAGACACAAACACAGCTGCTTTACAGAAGAAACAACCCCCTCGTGCAGGCTGCAGCACATAAAGTGACAGCAGCATTCCTCCTGCCTCAGGAATAACAGGTTCCTCTACTGAAATACATCAGAGGTGAGTGGGTGACAAACACAGAGGCTGCTCCACTAGCTTGGAAGGCAGAGAGAGGCAAAACCAAGGCTAAGTAGGAAAGCAAGCTGTACAGCTGATGCAGTAATGTTAGTTCCTACCCAAGCTGGTATTATTCAAAATAGAGAAATGACACTGCTATCAGTTACATGACTGATCTCAGACATTTATGTTTCTAAGGCAGAAATGAAAGGTTATGTTCAGACAAACAGACTTGTATTTTGCAAAGCATTCAGTTTTTGTCCAGGAGCAGATCTTTCTACTTACTGGCCTTCTGTTAGCTTTCTATTATATTACAGATGGACTGTCTGGAGGTTGAACTATACTCCCAGAACACACTTTTGACAGGCTATCCATCCTGCTGAGTAAATCTGAAAATCCTGTCTGACACACAGGAACTAGGATTATTGATTCTATTGCATGGATTTGTGTATTTTGCTGCTGTGAGACACAAAAGGTACAATTCACATGATGGCTTTTCAAAAGCTGAGCTAGTTGTCCTCAGAGCAAATGCTGTGTTACATGTACTTTTGTCAGGGTGCTAGGAAGACCAAAGGAAGACTAGCCTGAGAAGTCCTATTAATGTCAATCACTATTCCTGAACTGAGTTACATTAATTACTATCAAAATGTACCAGAACAAAAATATTTCTTCTTTTAATAACCAAGTATTTTAAGTAATACAAAGGCCTGTTTTCACAGATGACAAACACAGAAGTTTTCCTTGCTTAAGCTCTGCAGTAGTGGCAGGAGTGATGTCTGTGGGGGAGTTTTCAGCCTAGCAGGCTCACTGTGACACACCTCCAGTCCAAAGGCTGTCTAATGATACTGGGATGACACACCTAAGTTATCAGATATGAACTATTATCTTATAGACTCCCAGGGAAAGCTGGTTTAAATTAACTCCCTAAGGAGACAATGAGAAGATCTTAGGTTAGTTGGTGCAGCACAAAGAAGCAAGACATTACTTTTCCAGTGCTTTTTGAGAAAGCACTGGAAGACTTTACAGAAAAATTTATTATTAATTACATATTATTACATCGATGTGTGACAAAATGGTTGATAATATAATCAAATTTAAACTTTCCTCTATTTTGTAATTAGACAAGAACTAAAATAACAATTGAAAAGGTTCTGAACATAGGCATAGTTTCACAATTTAAATACATCATGTAAACACTGTGTCTATCATGAGAAGCTAATGATTTTCTTTGACAAATAAAATGATGAAGCATTAATGAGACTTCTCCAAAAATGCTTTACAGCATCTTACACACTGCTCATAAACAGTTTCAAAGTCCTTTTCACTTCCCTGGAAAAAAAAGAGTAAAGAGAAGGTAAGAACAGCAGTACTGGCTCAAACAAACAAAAAAATTGCAGTCTAGCTTCTTGTAATTAATGGCAAATAACGGACATTAAAGAAGAATAATAAGTAATTGGTGATAAGCTTTGTATGTTTCTTCCTCATGTGAACTACCTGTGTGAATTTTCACAGCCAAACACTGTCACTTCACACCCAACAATCCTGCAGGAATTTTCTTTCACATATTTCTTTCACTCACTTTTGGAGCCTTTTCTTTTTTTCTTTACATTCACAGTAACCTGTCATTTTGAGTTTCACAGTTTAATGAAGCATTGTGTGGAAAAAAAACCCCAACATCCCCTTTTTGGTTTGAACACAGTTCTGACTGTGCCATTTTATATTCCCTTGGGTAATGAACAGCAATTCCTTATTCAACTTTTCTGATGGAATCAAGATTTTATGGAGCTCCACTGCATCTCCATCCACTTTTCCTTCCTAAACTGGAGGATATTACTCTAATTGGTTGCTGTTGCTGGATACTACTCAACTTCTTTGACCATCTCTGTCCATGTCCACCCTTCTTGACTACAACCTCTTTTCAAGGAGGCTGACCAACCAGGGCTGCACCCAGTATGGAAAACAGAGATGCACTGCATGTTTTCCTTTCCTATACCAATAATTTAAGTTTAAGTGATTAAAAATTATTACACTTGGCTTTGTGTAACATCAGATTCATGTCACATGCCAACTGTGCAATATGGCAAGATTATGTACTACACATAGACAATTTTTAATCAAAGAGACTCTTACACATACATAGTATGGATCTTCAATGATAAGTTGCTTCTGTGGATCATAAGTTCCAAGTAGTTCAATTCTGGCCTTGCAGTCTTTCACTTGATTGCTTTTCCTTTTCAGATCTCTGCAGAAGAGAAAATACAATTTTCCCATTCATTTTTCATCCAAATTTTTTGGCATCAGCATGAGATACTCATGACTGTTTCTAGAGAACACAGGAAAATGAGTCTGGACTCAGTCAATACCATGGACTGTCTGTGCTGCTGCTTACATTCAGTTTTTTCTTGTTGTGGTGTTTGCTTTTTTTTTTTCTTTTTAATTCAGCATGGAAGACATAAACTTAAACAGAAGCATAAACAGTCAGGCACACGACCTACATCTTTACAGTACTCTCCAACAGTAAGTTCATAAAACCAATTATTAGTACTTTCAATAGCCACCTTGAGTTTGTATGGAACAAAAATAATGAAAATTACCTTGAGTGGGAAGAGGTTGCCCAGAGATGGCCAATGCCCCTCACTCTCAGTGCCAGGCTGGACAGGGCTCTGAGCAACCTGATCTACTTGAAGAGATCCCTGCTCCCTGCAGGGGGGATAAAGTGACCTTTAAAGGTCACTGCCAACCCAAATGTTTTATGATTTTATGTATCACGTCAGCTCATGAAATTTATTAGAAGCAAAGAATTCATACCGAAAAAAAGTAGCAAAAAAAAACCCAAACAACCCCCACAAAACTAATCCAAGAGGAGCTAAACAGTGAAATGTGACATCTGTCTTCAAAATTAACTTGTGAGATATCACTACAAGTAATCCATGGGAACTTGATCCATTTCTTTGTACATTACCTTAGATTGCTTTCATCCATACAAAGTATATAATCAAAGGTCTGGAAATCATCTTTGGTAACCTAGAAATAAAAACATGGGCTTTAACCTACAAATCCTGTTTGATTTGTAAAAAAATGATTATCCCATTTTGTAGTTCTGAGTTAAGAGACACAGATGGAAAGAATAAAACTGTGTACCTTCATCTACTTTTACAGTAACTTGTTTTTCAAATATGGTCAGCCATATTTATCCATTTCCAGCATTTTTTCACAGAAGAGGTTACCAGGACATTAACAAACAAACAAAAACATTGTGATGTTTTAAGTTGAAGCATGAAAAGTGACATTCCTAATGCCTTAATTACTAAAACTAAACCAGGTTTAGATTAGAAACCATGCAATAAAAATTACTTTCTTGACAGGAAAACAAAACTATCAGTAACCTGTAGTTTCAGCTTCAAAATTTATCACTACAGAGAAAAAGAGACTTGAGCTTTGAATTCCAGTTGGAATGATGAGTTCCAACTGCTTAAAAACAAATGCAGTCACCATGCCATAAACCATGTAAATTCACTACATTTGTGGTATGATTTGAAAAAAAAAAAAAAACATCTGGGAGCTATTGTACATCTTCCTACCATCATACCATGCTTCTTTTTTTCTTTCCTATTGTTTAGTGACTCCTAAACTTGAGTATGAACTAAAGTCAGGGATTAGAGTTGAGAGTCAGGTAGGCAAACAAACCAGTAACTTAAATACTGGATTGGAATAAGGATGCCTGCAGATTTTTACCAGTATAATTACACTTCAGTTGGCATCTCTAACCTTATCTTAGGGTAAAGTCTTCCCAGAGCATGCCCACAC
Organism: Ceyx melanurus; assembly: GCA_024611195.1. NCBI lineage: Eukaryota > Metazoa > Chordata > Aves > Coraciiformes > Alcedinidae > Ceyx > Ceyx melanurus. Next base: position 7,954 of record JANHGL010024591.1, on the reverse strand, counting down.
TACCCAGTGTGCTAGCACAAGATGCCTACAGCAAGTGCACATAATGGTGATAAATGGAATAAAATCCATAATGAGCATCATAACCAAGAGACTGGGAAAGTTTATTCACTGCAGGTTTTCCTGGCAGACAATTCTGGCAAGAACAGGCTAGACAGGTGAGTAAGCAAGTGAACAGACAAAGAGCAAAATGCATTATCCTCTTAGTTTTAACTTGTGAAAATTACTTAGATATTAACAAGTTGTAGCTGGCAATAAAATATCCCTTTGTGTGTGTGGAAACAGCAAATACAGATTAAGATTTATAACAGGAAGAAAAAGACCTACAGAAATGATCACCAGACTAAATATTCCACACTAAGAGAGATGCAGGGTGGGGCAGCATCTGCAAAGAAAGGGTTAATGATGATAACTATTGCAACTTGTTTATTTTCACTGTAAAAATATTTGCTGTATTTCTGCAGTGCCTTTGACCTACAAAAATATTTTTGCAGTGGAAATAGCTCTGTTTTCCTGGCATCTGAGGCAGTACCTCCACAAGCTGCTCTACCCAGCTAAACACCAGGTCCTAGGAAACTACATAGGCATGGATTCTTTATAATAGACATACCTAAGAACATAAAAAGCAGTGAAAAGGAAAAACAAACCTGCCACACTTCCCACATTCCCTGCATACTTGATAACTTGACAGTTATTATGAACCAGCACAAACATCATTGCAAATTCAGCCCTAAAAACACGATTAGTGGTTGGCTTGTGTTTTTAAGCCTAGAGTGATGTCAGACACAAAAAGCTTAATTGAGCAAACTCCAGTAAATTGAAGATATTCCTCAAAATTAGGAAAACTAGTATTTTGATGAAGAAAATAAGGAAATAGAAATTTATGTATGTTTTGAGAAAAGTAGGTGAGAAATGGTCAACTTTGGAACTACACACACAATAACTTTGCATTTAAAAAATGAATATAATCATTATTAAAGAGCATCAATAGAGAAATATATCATAATTCCAATGTATTTGTTAAATATTTCCCTTTGTTTACAGAAGGGAAATCTCCTTTTCTCTGGTTAAAACCAAAAGAGAGGCAGTAGCCCTCAAATTTATCCAGTTGTGAAACAGTGTTTAATGCAACCTTCCTCTAATCTCAATTTCTTATTTAAGGCAAATGCATGGTATGAGTCATACAGAAATCAATTTTGGCCTCAGCATGAATAAAAGTGAAACTGATTAATACCTATCTGTGTTGTGCATAAAGACTAAAAGCTTAGATAATTTCAGTGGGTGCATAAACATACAGCAACCTACCATCAACTAACTTTTTATTTTATATATAAATGTATATATTTCTTTTTATACTTCACTTTTCCCTTCATTAACTGCCTATGATGGTAGGATGTAACCAATTTAACACTCTCTTACATAAATAATTCTTGTAGCTTTTATGTTGGTTTTGAGAAAAAAAAATACAGTCCATGATTATCATAATTATGCACAAAAATACAAGTAAAAGTGCCTTTCACTGGGTGGGTAACAGTTTTCCACAGGACTGAAGAGGATAATTGCATGAGTTAGTCATCTTATGACAGTATTTTGAAGGCAACAGAAGATAAATCCCTCCTCTCTATTTCTGCAGCTTCTGTATTAAATCTTTCTTAATCTGTTCTCAAGTCACACAAAAAATTCTATCCTGCAGTTTCTCTAATAGTGAAACAAATGCAATTCCACTTGCACTGACCTGACCATTCTGAAGTCTTATCTACACTGCTGAGTACCTCTCTCTCTCCAGAAGTACCATGGGACTGTACCAGGTCCACAGCTCAGAGAATCAGAAGAGACAGTTGGACAGAGTTTGGAGAAAAATACTGGAGGTGGATAGTTAACATCAGTGCAGAATGAACAGCTACCTGTAGTACAGGGATTTTTAAATTATCTTTGTTTTATAATGTGCTTGTAATGGGATTTTTGAGACACATTTTCACCCTGTTAGCCTTTATTGTATCATTCTTTGTAATTCTCTCCCTGTATATTTAACATTTTAGACACTTCTGCTTGAAAAATTTGTTCATTTGCCAGAATGCAAAAGCAAGTGTCTTCAAGTGTCTTCATTCTCTTCATTCCCCCTCTGCCAAAGGAGGATATATTGACTTGTTTCAAAGCAGAGGAACAACTGGTTTTGGATGCTTTGTTTAGTTTAACTGATTAGAAACCACCCTAGCAGTACTCAAGAACAGTTCTCAAGTTTCCAAAGCTTATATTTTAAGAGTATAAATATGTAAAATACTGTGACAACAACACTGACTGATTAGTTTCAGTACTATTTAGCTTGTATAATGATTATAATTGCTTACAAACAGCCTTATTTAATAGTAAATTCAGAATTTGTAACAGGAAAATATAACAGACTTTTTCTAGTCATTATTCTACTAATAAAACACTGAAAAATTGAAAAAAAAAATGTTGTGCTCAATCCTGCTTGAGTTGTTATATAACAGAGATTAGCATCAGGAGAGGTCAGCAGAGGGCAATTGACTAATTGAGGTTATTTATTTTAAAACGTTAAAAAACTAAACATGTGGTCTTTAAAAGTGAAGAAATTAAATATGACCTCAGGAAGGTCTGGTAAAATTCTGAAGGGAACAGAAATGGAATATAATAAGACTACTTGATCTTTCTGTCAGTACAAAAACTAGTGGCATAAACTCCAGCTAAGCAAAGGTGAAGCCCTAAAGGAACAAGTTCTGTCCAGGGAACAGTTGACTGAAGTAAGTTCTGTGCATTTATTTGAGTGGCCAAATGATTTAAATAGATGCAGACACATTTATTTCCAGTCTCTCTGGAATGCAGCATGGAAATACATGTTCTTTTTTAATGAAACTGAGGTGAGTTTTGATAAAACTGAGATGATTTCACTAAGTGACAAACTTGGTTTTGCCTTAAGAATGCTTCAAGGGTATGTTTTCCTCTGAAGTTAGCACCAATTGTGCTACCAGTCTTGTGTTTGAGTACCTTTGTTCTAATTTAGAGCTTTTTAAAAGATCATGCAAGAGGAGCTTTTTGTGATGGGTGAACAGCTATTCTACTTTTTGGACCTGCTAAACAGAAATACAATTATACAATAAAATAAAGATTACCAAACTAAGACCACTTTAAAAAATAAGTATTAAAAAAAATACTTCAGAAAAATGCCCAAAATACATCAGAAGGCAGGATTCCTCTATAAAGCAGAAGCTGCTCCAATGCTTCCTAGTTACACTTCCAACGAAGCTTAGCAACAAGAAACTCACTGACCTGCCCTAGAAAAGCTGCCTGACTTCAGAGCCCTTTGAAAAACTTCCCATAGTGTTGATTACTTAATGATTAACCATGCACTGATCAAATGGCTTCTGCAACTGCAATGGTTAGAGCTAAACAAAGCATGGGGATGAGTAAGAAAGAAAAGATACTGTCTTCTACCTGCCGTGCTTTATGTGCTGTCTCAATGCCATGATTTCTCAGACAGCTTAAAGCCCTTGCATCTGGGCAGCGCCCCACGTTCCAGTCTGAAACAGCAGCACTGTCTGTCAGCCACTGCAACAACAAAACAAGCACACACACAGCTTTAAGGAAAGAGAAAGTACAGTACCTGCCTGGCAATATGGTTCATGGTAATGCCATGCTTCTTCATGCAAGCCTGGCCTCGAGAGTCAGGAGGGCTTCCTATTTCATAGGTAGATGTCGCTGCACTGTCTATCCTCCACTACAGGAAAACAAATGGAGAGTTTTATGGTTCCCTTCTGGCTGCTTACAGTTCTAATAACTGGCTACAAGACACTTAGTCCTTAAGCAAAAGCAGAAAGAAATGGCTTACCTTATTTTCGAGTTTTTCATCAGCTACAAGTTTTCTAAAAACTGCTTCAGCTATTGGAGAGCGACAAATGTTTCCTGTAGGAACAGGAGATCAGAATCACCTTTCAGATTATTAACAGGCTGTCAGTCATGCCAACTACAAAACAAAGTGGGAAGTGAACCACTGAAGTAATACAAATTGGCTGCCAAAGTTTTAGAGGACATCAGATCATTCAATGGGCAAAAGGAACTAGTTAACCACTGAGAAACTGATCTTACTGAAATATTAAGTATATTTTGATGGCAGAAGATCATCTTCCATGATGATGTTCCATGATGAAAACATACTATTTCCTTTGTTTAACTACTTTATTCCAAGCAGAGAAACTTGGAAGAATACAAGGCATGAAAAAGTTTGGTTTATTTATAAAGTAAATGAGATAACATGTTAGTAATTATTAATTGTAAGGATGTTAAAGAATATGGTAATACGTTTAAAAAAAACCAACCCACTTTAATTAAGCAAGTTAACACCACAGAATATAATTTTAATAGGAAACAGAGGGAATAAGGTAATTTACAGCATAAGACAAAAAAAGAACCTGCATAATCAACCAAATCCTTTGATGCTGCAGGCACTGTACAGCATCACTTCTCCTGCAAACACATCAATCTCTCTTAAAAAGCATCATCTATCTTAACAGGCTATTCCAGCTACTCATTTCCTCTGGTAGCCTGAAACCTTCCAATTCCCACTCAGCATTTCATCTTGGCTCATCTGATCTTGGTTAACAACACTCCCTTAAAAAACTTTCTTTCCTTCAACAGATACAGATACAGGCTAGCTGTCCTAAACTAAACAAACCAAGCTCTTAGTCTTCTCATGAAATTAACTGACCCTTATCTGATCACTCCAGTTAAGCCAACCCTGCATCTGTTCTAATTTGAATTTTTCTTCAATAGTGACAAATAAAACTACAGACTACAATGCAGAAAATGTTTTTACCGATTTGTTTTATAACAGAAAAAAAAAAATCTTAAATATTTACTTAGATCTTTTGAAAATGATCAGAGAGAACTTCTACAATCGTGTGACACCTTCAGGAGCATCTGAGGAGAGGCTGAGAGAGCTGGGGCTCTTTAGCCTGGGGAAGAGGAGACTGAGGGGGGAGCTCAGCAGTGTCTGTCAATATGTTCAGGGCAGTGTAGGGAGGATGGAGCCAGACT
>JANHGL010024590.1:0-13531 GCA_024611195.1 Ceyx melanurus | reverse complement strand
CAGCTTCCCATGAAATACAAACAGCATCTGAAAAAGCAGCACAATCACAAATAGCTGAAATTTAAGATAAACATTAAACAAGAATGTTATGAAACTGTCAGAAAATGAAGAAGACTCAACCTCTGCCATAAGCATGTTTTAGGCATGTTAAGGGAATATATATTTAACAAAATGGTCAGAAGCTCTTCAGATCTTTTTGCTGTGATTAGAAAGCTCTACATTGATGAAAATAGTTCTTTTTTTCCAGAAACATTGATTTCAAGGCAACTTGCATCAAGAGCAGAAGAGAGACAAGAAGATTTAGCCTTATTTAAAGCAAATACTGCAACCAAAGTGCCCCAAAGTCCTTAAACTATCCCTTTCTGTCCTGGTGAATGATAATTTTAAAACTAATAAAGAGAAATTAATAGCCCAGATTTAAGATGCCCACCTTTAGGAAGCCCTGTTTTAGTGTGTGTTCAATGCAGTCAACCTGTTCTCAATCCCAAAGGGTTTGAGTCCGGACCAGCCCTGTACAGTGGCTATTTTGACTTACTGCACTTTGATTTATTTTTTCTGAGGGCAAACATTGCAGAGCTGAAGATGGCATCATCTGTCCACCCAGTGGTGCCACAGACCCAGCAGCCTCTGGGTTGTTGAAGGTTCCACTTCAACATGAGAAGGAATTTCTTCCCTGTGAGGGTAAGAAATAATAGAATGAATATATATATATATATATTCTATTTGCTTTACATTATTCTCCTGTTGGCTAAGTATCAGGCCAGCTTATAAAGAAATAAAAAAACATATCCTAAGATAATGTACTCCCACGATGAAGGGTATTAGATCTAAAAGAGTCTGAATGTAGCTATCCATTCAACTGCAAGTGCACAAACCAGCTTCGGTTTGCTTCACCGAGCTCAGCTGGATTTACAACTCCGAGAAGCCAACAAAGACAAAACCGACTTTGCCATCTACTCCACCTGCAAATCCTCTGGAAAATGAAGGTACCATTTTTCCCCCCTCAAGCTTCTTGGTCCTCTTGCTGTGCTCTCAGAGCCACATTTAGAAGGCTGCACCAGGAGGGGGCAGGAGAAAGCCATCCGTGCCTTCCCACGTAGAGAAACCCTGGCAAAACCCAGGGAAAACTTCCCCAAGCTCCCAAGTTTTTTAGCTTCTGTGCTCCTGGCACGATCCCTCATTTACACACGTCAAATGATATGTGCAGAGCACTCCGAGTATGGATTATTTGCAGGCAGAGATCCTGCAAATCCGGGTTTGTAATGCATCCCACGGTGCACGGGCCAGGCTTGCTCTAAAGCCTCCCAGGTTGGTCCAACTTCACTTCCTCCCAGTTAGCAGGAATTTTGACATGGAGATAAATGAGTTTTGGCTGATTTTCTCTCCCAGCCTTTGCACATAAAGACCATCCCGGCCCCGGTGTTTGTCAGCACCTCAAAAGATCGTTGCCACTCTCTGTGCAATAATCACCAGCAATAATTGTGCAGTGGATGGGGTGGAGTGTGGTCTTGCACAGCTCCAGGCAGGGTAGGGAGATGCTGATAAAATGCTACACCAGAGTCACTTGCACATCATGTATGACACAGCTGGGAAGGTCTCAAATCTCTCAGGATTTGGGTAAATCTGTCTTCAGAAAAAATATCTTTAGATACTTATCTTTGCAGGGGGAAACTGAGACCTGGGGATGCTGGGGAAGACTCCCGTGTTTCAAAACTTCCAGCTTCTGGGAGGGTCAGGGGAAAAAAAAAAAACCCAACCAAAAAGTAAAAAACCCCAGTCTTCTCTTGTGGTATTTTGGCATTTCTGCTTTCAATCATAGCCAGAAACCAGAAATGTGAAGGCTTATGAGAATTAAATATGTAAGGCAAAAAAAAAAATCAACCAACCTTTGCCGAACAACAAAGACAACTTGGCTCACGTTGGTTTCCAACTATGGGTGAAGGTTCAAGTCACTTACTTCAAAAATACATTACTCATGAATGAGCTTTATTAAGAAACCTTGTGCTCCTATAACTCTTTCCATGTGAGGTTTTCAAGTACTTGATGGAATTAAGCAAAACAACCCTGGGAGGTAGATTAGTTCTAACATCCCCACATTACAGATGGGAAAATTGAACACTAAGCACATCTGTAGGAGAGCCAGAAATAATATTACCTAACCCTCATGTACTGCTTTTCAGCAGTAGATTTTGCATCTTTACAATGGGGGAACCATTATGGTTAATTTCTAAAGAGGCAAAGTCTGGCCAATAGCCAGGTTGAGAGGAGTGAGAGGAGCCAGTTCTTCCCAGGCGTGATAGTCTCAAGGCCTGATTTTACTAACTAAATGACCCAATCATCTTCTCTTTATTATTAAACAATTATGCAAGCAGAAAAAGAAAATTAAAAAAAATTAGAAAGAAAATACATCAGGCTTGATTTGGGGAAACTAAAAACCTGTTCTCTAATCCTGAGGAATTTCTTGGTTGACTGTATCTCCCGTCCCACTGCTGCACTGCATCTCTGCCTTGCTAGTGAACATGGGAAAATAAGAAAAGGTCAAATCTTTTCACATTAAATATGTGGTTTTACCTGACCACAGACGGCATCAGCAGAAAAATTTAACATCAAAGAAGTCTGTTCTATGGTCCTTTTGATGTTGAAAACCCAAACACAGAGGAGAGAGTTTGAGTTTTCACAGAAGTAATGACACGTGAACACAGAAGGGGTCACGATGCTGTTGTTTAAAAAAAAATAATTCAAAAATCCACCAGCCTTCTCCCCCAAATAAAACTTCCATTTCCCTTTGATAACCTTTTCCCCTCTTACAGGAAAAACAAGCTCTCAAGCACTTTTACTGCAAAGCTCTCTTGCACTGCACCCAATTGGTGTCTTGTCCCAGAGCAGGTCCCCCAGTGAGTTTGACACTCAACAGAAAAATCAGAAAGATGGTGTTGTCTCCAGAGTCCTCTCCACCTAGATGCACTCTTCTGCTCCAAGAAATCCCCTTTGCTTCCTCTGTGCAATCCCATTATTTCAAGCCCAGAACCAAGAGTCTAAGATCAGGCAGCACAGAGGCTTTTGAACCAATAAGTAAGGCAAGGAGAGCTCACACTCAGTTCTGGGAGGAAGAATTATGACTGAGAAATTCAAGTTCAAGTTGCTTCTCTTAGAACCATTTCTGAGCAAGCAGAGTAACAGGTTAGAGGACACTGCACTGGGCCAGCTGTAATTCTGTATATTGGGAAGAGCTGTGGTGCTTGTCTGCAGAAAAAAATGAATCTGGAGCAACCACATTAATATATTGTAATTATCTAAATTATAATGATTAAGATCATTTCCTGTGAATTATAAATATCACCATATAAAGAGACTTTGGGAGGGCCCAAGATGGGCTGAACTTCAGCCAATCTTTGGAAGGGTTCTGGTGGAGTTACCTGTGGACAGGCAACAGAAAACTTTCCTTTTTCCATTCAATCAAACATCCTTCCCAAAGGCTAAGCCAAATCCAAGGTGATATTACACTAGAAGAATAACTTAAATGACTTAAAATGAAATTTGAAGCAACAGAAACAAAGCCTCGCTTTTCTTTTATGCATCTATAATTTTTTTGGTCAGGTTACCTTTTAGCACAGGGTGCAACAGAGTCAAATCCTTTTGCTCTTTGTTATGCCCCAGCTCTCCTGTGTGTATCTGATGAGTCACTTCTTGCTTGTGACATGTCTTCACCACCTGCAAGATTGTCACACTTCTCTGTGGCCCAACGACTGCCTGGGGGTGGTTTATTTGATTATTTTTGGCTTTTTGGTTTCCACTTGCAGAGCCCTTCGAGATGGCTGCAAGGAAATTCTGGCAACCTTTCTTGCTACTCTGAATTTCAGGTAACAGATCCAATTTGGGGGATGTAAACGTTATTACTCTTGCTGTTCACCTACAGAAACTGACCTTTTACTGTGCTGAAGAGCCAGGCTCTGCAGAAACCCATGAGGATGACACAGTGGGTCTCCTCCACTCTGTTGTGAAGGCTGATAAACCCAGAAGACTTCATGTGTGCCTGGCTGCGTGGGAAGACAGAAAACATTATTCCTTTTTCACTCGGGTTAATTTAAGAAAAAAAAAAAAACAACCCTGATTTTGAACAGCTAAGAGGTTTGCTGTAATCACAATATTTTACTTATTGAACCAATCATCAGCTTTAACAAATTTATCTATTGAAGTCAGCACCAGCCATCCATTCAGGGGCCATATGTCAAAGTGCTGTTACTTACCCTTAAGGACAGATGTGGCAATAGGCAAAAAAAAGAGGTATTTGAAGATTCTCAGTTAAACCAGTGTCAGCTGAGAAAGGCCTTGGGGTCAGCACCATGTTGTACCACAGCTAGGCACCCGTGCTGAGATCCTTACTAGACAGCATGGCAAAAGCATCTCAGAGACACCCAAGCTGGACCTCCAAGCTGCACAGCACAGGTGGGTCCCCCGTCCAGTGAGGAGAAACACCCTCGTGGTTTAGCTGTCTCCAGTGTGCAAAGCTGTGCTCTCACTTGGCTCTAAAGCACCTCACACTAGGCTGGTGAGTAAGCAGTGACTATCTGCAAGATGGAAAGTGCTGCAGCTCCTGGCAGTGTCAGCATCTCCCCAGAGCTGGGCTCATGTACTTGTTCAAGCTCGGGGATAAAGCAATTTTTACACAGGGGTTTAGGTGGGAAAGCCTGCAAAGAAAGCAGAGGACAGAAGGGTTTGCCTTTCTCCTCACAGGAGGTGAGGGGTGACTGCTGGGGTCATCAAGGAGATGCATGCAATGTGTTCTTGTAAGGGTCTGGAGTGCTGCTAAAACCCTTGATCAGTCTTACTTTGATTTTTTAATGGAGGATTTTGAGGGGTTTTTTTTGTTGCTGTGAGGTTGTAATGATGCAACTGAGCAGCCCGTGGGCTGCTAGGGGCTGGAGAACCCAGAAACTGGACACCATGCCCCAGATGCTCCTTCCCAGCCCTTTGGTACTGATAGCTGCAGGACAGTCTCAAAGTTAAAATATGGTCCCTTTTTACACTAACCCAAAAAGCAACCATAAAAGCAATCTCTCTTCTTCAGTCATCTGGACTGCTGCCGGGGTAAAAATGAACAAGAGGTTTCCTTTAAGTCCACTGAGCAGAACCTTGCACCGTTCACATCCCTGAAGGTGATGTGCTCTCATCTAACTAGAGCATCTGCTCATTTATTGTCCCCAGGAGTCATCACCTGGAATTGGGAACATCAGGGTTTTGCTTGAGCGTTCAGCATTAAATTGTTGGCAAATCTTCACCACTGCATTTTTTTTTCTTATCTAATGATAATTTGATGTATGAGAAACCTGCCGAGTGAAAGCATGACTATTATGTGAGCAAACAATACAGCAGTATGTCCAGTATTATCTGTGAAATGTATTTCAATACCTGTGTGATTAATAATGGATTTGGAAGCACAGTGAAGTATAAATAATCCAAAGCAATATACACACTTCTGTGAAGGAAAGGGATTAATACCAGAACCAAATGAGGCCCTGGAAAACACAGCACTCAAAATAAATTGGCTAAAATGTGGATCATCCCTCAATGTAATTAAATAATAACTCAAAAGCTCGGTATCAACAACACAGTGGTTTGCTCCAGTAAACAGAAACCAAAGCAAATCAGAAGCAGCCTCGTTGCTTCATAATTCTACCAACCACTTCAACAGGAAAATCCTCTAAGTGTTAGGAAAAAAATTGCTGCTAAGGCTGGGCAGGCTTGTTGTGCAGCACTGTGGGAAGAGAGTTTGGGAGCAGAGGGAGAAGTTCTGTTCTACATATTTTGGTCTTTTGAGCACACATAGAGGAAAAGAAGAGGGCATCGTAGTTCTGCAGTCTTCCAATGAGGGCTTGAGAAGAAATTTTAGTAAGCACTTCACTACATATGGTTTTCAAACACAGCATCTCTGAAGGCATCTTAAACACCACCAATCACCCAAGTGCACCCAAGAGTGGGCTGTTTGGAAATACAACTGACCCTGAGAAAATGGTGCCAGAGACCAGAGAGGATGCCGGTCCCTTCCCTGATCAGCAGCCAGTAAGACTGTTATTAGCTATTGCTTTAATTGCCCTAGTGATGTCAATTTGCTGGCTTTGCATGATCCCCTTTCTCTCCACTCCACTCTTTTAACACAGAAATATAAGTGTAAATGAAGGAGCCACAGTTTAAAGTGCAAAAAAACGGATGTGACAAAGCAACGTGCACACAAACTAAATTTTGCTTTAAATGATCCAAGAATCGCCTCAAGACAAATCTTCTTTCACTGAGTTAAATGTCATTCACTAAAGGAGAAAATACATAGTGCAAGAGCAAGTCCTTGAAAGGCAAACAGCCTCCTAAACCCACAAACCCAAGCAAATCAAAAGACAACTTGTTCACAGAGATAAAGGGAAGAAAGAGAGAGGAACGTTTTTAACAACGACTTTTTTCATTCCCTCTTTTTAATCTAGTATCAGTATCAAGAGCTGAATGGGGAGGGCCTTTGAGCAGCACCTGCATGGGCCAGCAGTGAAGGTCACATACCAACCTACAAATCTCTCCCCCCTGGCACTGGAGAGACAGGGTTACATTCCTCCCTTTGTACCCACAGCAAGTGGCTTCAAGTCCATGTCCAAGTCTAAATAGTCATGAGCTGTAACCCAATCATAACTGGGGACTTCTGTACTCTGGCTGGCAGTGGAAACCAGAGACTGCAGCTCTCCAGTCTTTCCTGCACCCCTGAGTGTCCTCCTCCAGCTCAGCTTTTTCCCTTCCCTGCTAGCAACACCAGCTCTGATTCTCTCAGCCTGGCACCAGCTTGTTGGGAGACCTGGGCAATTAAGTGTTCAGCAAAAAAAAAACAACCAACAAAACAACCCAACCAACAACTTTCAGCAACTTTCTTAAGGAGGGCCGTGGGCTGGAGTAGGGGAGTAGGTTCCTTTCACCAGGTTCAATTGCATGAGAGCCTTGGAAAACTTTCTGGCAGTTTGCTGCAAGGTTATTGAAGCAATTCCTGCATGCTTCAGTCCCTTCTCTCTTCTTTTTGAAGCAAAAGCTTAATGAAGGCAAGTGGGAGAAAGAACTTTCTGTCACCCTTGCTGACCTGTTTTGACTTTTAAAAAGGAAAGTGATAGTGTGCTTGAAGGGTATTTTTACCACTGCTGCTGAGCAGCTCAGCAAAAAGCTGTGCATTTCTTCCAGGCAATGACATCCCCAGCAACATACAGAGAAGCTGCTCAGCACTTGTTCTACCACAATTATTCTGCAGTGGTACACAAAATGCCTTTTTTTTTTTCCTTTTTCACTATGCTGAGACTCACCCCAGTAAATCCCTTTGTTGAGGGCTGTTGGAAATATCTCAGGTGAAAAAATATATACTGCAGTCCTCTAGCTTTTTTAATTAGTGGATGGTGTAATCTGGGGTAACAGATTGTATTTAGTTGAAAAAGAAATGCCAAAGATGAAGGGATTAGCTCATATTAATATTTTGGAGGACTTTCTAAGCAAGCACACAAAGGGAACAGAGTGCTAATTGGCTCCAGCACACTCCCAGCCCATGCTGCCTTCCTCTGCCCAGGCTCTTTTCGTGGGGTACCTCGCAGAAGATGTTTGCCTTGGGAAAAGAAGGGGACCTCAGATAAGCTCTGAAAGCCATTCTGCAGGAGTGAGGGTTTATCCTACACATGTGAAGAGTAAGAAGCCACCTTCAGACAGGGCTGGCTGCAAGAGTCACAAGTGCTATGGACAGTCTGTGCTTAGCAAGACACCACTGTGGACCCAAAAACTGACCTTTAAGTGCTTGCCAGTATCTGGGAGATAACACTTATTCTTCTGACAGCCATCACACTGGGAACCTGTTGCCTCAAGCAGACATTGTGCTCACACAATGGGTCTCCTCACCCAAAACATTGGTGCCATGATGCTGTTGACAGTCCCATTATGGAAACACAGACAGAGCTGCCAGTCTTTAAAAGGGGAGTTCTGTGCACTGCACGTGTGTGACAGGCACTCCAGCCCTGAGAGGGCAACGTGGCTAAACCTAGGTGCACCAGTGACTTCCATGGGTGCCTGTGGTTCTCCAGAGACAAGGCCATTCAGTCTGAGTAGGATCATTGGAGATTCACAACACACCCACTCTTCCCAAACAGCTGACTTGTGCTGGGAGCTGTACTGTTAAGTGGTGACATACAGGAATCCTAGAACATGTCACTTTATCTGGCAGTCCACAGCTAAAGCCCTCTTTCCTCTCAGTTATGGATTAAAACACAGCTATTGGGTATTTAAGAGATTGCAGAGCCTCCTTGCCTCACAGATGATCTTCAAGAGCACTTAGAGCTAACATGGGCTCTTGGAAGTGTTTAGCTGCAGCACAGGAAACCATGGAGAAACTGAAGATCAGCAGAAAAGTTTAAAGACAGAATTGTTCTTCCAGGCAAACCACCCACTTCCCAAACATCATGGAGGTACAAGGCATCTGCTGTGCAAAGTTTTCCATACGCCCATGACAGAATTAAATATACGGCCACACGTGAGGATAAAGCAGCAGAAACCCAAAGCACTTGGAGTCCTCGCTGCAGAAACTCCCAGGCAGCTAATGAAGATCTCACCAAATAAGCCAGAGCCACTATTTTCAGATCTAGATGCAGCATTTTCCTTAAACTTTTAATATATCAATAGGAAATGACAGCTATTTTCCCTTGTGTTGTTCTAAATCCCAATAAACTACACACAAATATTCAATATGCCAAGATTTTTCAGGCGAATTCTGGCTCATCAAAATCCCCAACCCTGTCATTCAATTAATATTACTCAAATTAGCCATTATGCAGTGGGTGAGGTGGCAAAGTACCTAACGTCATCACGGCATAATATTGTCAAGGAGTGTTGTGACAACTTCAGCATTTTAGTAAAAAAAAAAAGAGTTTAGCCCATCTTGGGCTGATTGGATTGACAGCAGCCAATTATTGGGTAGTCAGATAAAATTTGAACGTGTCCAGATGCAACTGAAGTAGGAATGGCAGCTATTAAAAATAGCTTTCAAGACAAGCAGCAACTTCCCAGGGTTGTTAAATAAGTTATCTCCTGGATGTTATTGACAGTTGTCTTTGCAATATCACCAGCCATAGCACATCATTAGAGTGTGGTGCTTTTCAATATTTCAGGAGATATAAATTAGCCTTTCAAGAAAGGTTCATGACCCTAATTTCATTTTCTCCACATAAATCCAATGCAATGTCCTCGGAATAGATAATGAAGATCTACAGCTCACCTGAGGAATCATTTAAAAGCCCATTAATCATCTTTAAAATACATTGTGGTGACATGTATTACCAGACTGTCCTCCTAGAGAACTGTATGTAAGATATTCCTGGCATGTAGATTACACAACCCTGCCATCAAACTTGGTCTCTCTTTACTGGAAGATGTGGAAACTGGAATATCAGACTCGAGGGGGAAAAAAACAACAACTTTTGATTTGCAGTGTCCCAGGATAACTGTGGGGAACAGAAAAGGAGAGCAGAATAGTTGAGATAAGGTTGACCAGGAAAAAAAGGCACACAACTTATGCATAGGGGCCTGATGGGAGGAGAAATATTTCTTGTGAAATAACATGTTCTAATGTAACTAAAGGCACATTTAAAAAATCATTACCTCAGTTGATCTCTGTCTGTGCAAGGCAGCTCTCAGCTGCTTGAAAACTCCTGTCCATTGGGTGCAGAAAGGCTCCCTACCAAGAACATTTAGCAATTCCACCAGTAAAAGAAACATTAATGGTGGAAACTAACTTCATTTCAGCACAACTGGACAAAATTAGTCATGGTACAAAGCAAGTTTCTGAAGAGTAACAAATTACATAGAGTTGAAATATTCGAATGTTGTCAGTTAAAAATAACTTGAAATTAATACCTTTGTAACATCAGTCATCTGTAAATTGTCTGTTTCAACACTTCTCTGAAGTTGATAATTATACACGAGCCATAGTCTTGCTCTGAACTGAAGTTACATTTCAGTACAAACCAGAGCACCACAATTATGTCCAATTTCCAGCATCATTTCCTAATAGTCCCTGCATTAAAAAAAACCATTAGTAGCTGTTACTAAATGCCAGCTGTTGTCAGAAGTGATGAAGATGTACATTTTGAGTCTTCACCACTTAGGATGTTCTCTGCTACTCAGTTCCTCTGACAAATGCAGATATTTATGGGCTGAGTCCAGTGATCTTCCAGAACTGGAAGTTGGGCTGCACTAGATGTTGATGACTAACAAATTGATCATGATTAAAAGCAGAGTCCTGTAATGAAAATTAGCCTTGAGTTTAACTGAGGGGCTGTGGCCATTCTGACTTACTGAAAGTCATTCTAACTGCCAGTAAAATTAGAAAATCAATTACTTTCAAGCTGAGTTGTTCATCAAATTCCTTTGCTGTATTTAGACTATCTTCCTTTTATATACTATATATATTTATAATATATAAAAATGTATGTATTCTCTTCCTTTTTATAGAACCTTAACTCTCTGGAACCCCAGGAACTCTTTGTCCAAAGTCAACATTTTCTGGTGAGCACAATCCCAGGTAACTGTTCAGCTCTGATGGGCTGTGGTTGATTAAAGATAATTTCCCTCTGGTCGTCATGCATTTCTGCTGTGTGTGAGGCAGGTAGTAAGTCTGACAGAAATGCAAGCCTGGCTAGGAAGTTATTGAACATAGACTCATCAAGTGAACAGATTCATATAGAATAGACCTCAGAAGCAGAATTAAAAAAAAAAGTAAAGGAAGGAGTAACCCGTTGATAACAAAATTGACCAAGGAGGATGAGAAAATAACCAGACCTTTGGGTTTGGCCCAGAAGAGGTAACCAGAGACTAGAGGAGGAAATGCCCTGTAGGGTTAGACTTGAAGTCTGGAAGATTACAAGGGGTTTGTGCTTCACTGAATCATCGTTTGGGTTTATAAAAGTTAAATCTGGGGCTGTGCACTCCAATTATTTCTTTCTGTCTGTAGAGACCACTTGACCATAAGTAAATTCCAGAATTAATCACTTCCCATTTTGACATTGCCTTAACTCCAATTGTTTCCAGCATGGCTCATTTTCATAGGTCACAGCAACAAACTTCCTCCAGACTTTCCTTCAGGTAAAATCTTGTAAAATTATAGGAGCATAAGGCATAGATTTAGACTGGAGGAAAAAACCTAAACTAATATAGAAAGATAACCACAAATGGAGATAGTAGGACAGCTACAGACTGCTGTTTAATGACATGTTTGTAATTATCTCAACAGCATCATTTGCTGCTGGGTACAAAATTCTCTGGTGAAATGCATTGAGTGTCCTGCCTGAACAGAGATGCAGATCTCTGTGAGGGTTACATTGCTGTCTTATTTCAGTAGATGGCTTTATGCTCCAAAAATCAGAGGTTTAAAATTGCCTGATGAACGACACGAGGCAAGTTCTCATCACTGAAAACTGCCAGAAGTCTCATTTTTCACCAGTGATGAGAGGTTCCCATAGATATTGTGTGGTTTATATAGATAGCAGCATGGTAGCATGGCAAAGGTGGACACAAGAAATGTCTCAAAAGCAGAAGCCATGTCCAAAAGCTGGATATGCAATGTCATAATTTCATTTTCCTGGTCTAATGAGCACTTACAGACTCAAGATGATGCTGCTTGATGTCTTTTTCAGGAGACAACTGACACTGAAGAAAGCCACATTTCAGAAGATGGAAGAAAATAATAACCAGTGACTATATGTCAACTTGATGCTCCAGAGCTTGTACTGAAAATAAATGTCATTTATTATTTATGCTTTTATAGGATTTGTTTGCAGATGGAGATTTGGTGCAATTTTCCTAAGTAGCCAGAAGAGTAAAGACAAAATGACAAGTTGAGTTATTCAATATGATGATGGAAATCCTGATGTTTTAAAGCAAAGAGAAAAGTAAGAAACATATAATTTGGAGAGAATAAGCCACTGAGTTACTGAGAGGTGAAACAAGAGCTAGAGCTGGTGAGAGCAGCACAAACCCCCTACATTTTCTTTTCATGCTCTGCACAGTCAGCTGCAAGAACCAAACATCCTCTTATATATTCTAAGTCAACTTTATCAAACTTAACTGACTTTATTCAGATATCTGAGTGCAGGTCAGATAGCATCAGCTCCTTTCCCATCATCAATTAGTCAAATTCAATATTATGTCAGCAACTCTTCTTGCTGTTGCACTTTCATTTGCATGTCAGCTTCCGCTGATTGACTTCTAGAGGCTCTCAGTTTATTCCCACACATTCTGAATTACAAAGCAAATTTCTTTCAATCCAATCACTTTCAGGGTTTCTGTTTATCAATATAATTTCAGAAATCATTAAATATCTGGTTGGATCTGGGGTTCTCATCTGTATTTTTCCTTTTCCTCTGCTGGAAACAGAAGATCCAGGTAGACTTTAAATCATTACTGCCTTTGCTTACTGAAACAAAGTCTGTAACAGCACCAACTCTGGCTGGTTCACTGACCTTTATGGAAGAAATGTGTCCAGTTTTCCATGTAGAAATACCTGGGATCAACCACTATGAATATTTGCATTTCCACCATACACCAGGAACTTCCATTTTTCTCTGAAAAAACAAATTTTCAGAGGGGGAGAGCTATTGCTAACAGCAGAAAGGAAGGTGACCTCCAGGCAACTATGACTTCCCCAGGGGCAAACTGCTTGGGAAACCCTTCCAAAGTGGCAGAGATACCATGAATTGCACGTGGCAAAGACCTAAAAGAAATCCTGAATGACCACAGGAGTCAGCTGGTGTAGTATTAGATATGTGGAGAGAAAAATACATGTATATCTGCACACTATGTTCTCATCCAGGGGGTCTCTGAAAGCTCTACCACATGTACTAGAAATTATTTGCAAGCCTAAGGCTTTCAAACAATCCTAACATCTCTTTAGCCCTTCTTAAAAGTAGCCTTAAAAGGCACTTAAAAGCAGTGCCAGCATTTTTCAAGATCACATTTAATTAGTGTATTAGCCTGCCAACTTTTGGGGACAGGGATCACCTCTTTTTAGGACTTTAAAGGAGCCTTAGTTCACAGACATACCACTCTCGGATGGTTATATTTGTTATTATAATATAAATCCATATTAGCAGTGGTTAAGAATAATATCTTTTTATCAATGGCTTCAAGTCTGTAACTCAGCTGAAGATGAATCACTCTGTTGGATTTTGTATTCTAATTTATTACAAAGTTCACTGGCTGGCTGAAGTTACAAAGCAAGTAAAAATGTTTATAGGGAAATATAGAAGTAAAGAAGTTCAGCTTCTGAATTAACACCTCCAAAACTAAGAAATTAAACTCTAAAAAACTAAAAGCTGAGAGGACCCCTAGGGAATTAGATGTCCAGCTGTCATTTGTCTGAATTCCCTCTACTCAGGGTAGACTGTCAGGGTCATATTTTTATCTTTATACATTGGTGAATTTGGGGAACAAATTTCATGCTTTTGTGCTTTAGGGGACAAATGGGGGGTATATAGAT
>JANHGL010024589.1:22604-32829 GCA_024611195.1 Ceyx melanurus | reverse complement strand
TGATCTCCCTCGCTAGCTTGATTTCAAGGGAAGCTTTAGCTTTCCTTGTTGCATCCCTGCATCTTTTGACAACCTCCTTATATTCTTCCCAGGTGGCCTTATTCTCTTTCCATTTTTTATATATTTCCCTCTTCAACTTAAGTTTTATGAAGAGTTCCTTGCTCAATCATGCAGGTCTCCTAATTGACTTACTAGATTTCCTGCACTTTGGGATACACTTACCCTGAGCCTGGAGGATATCTCAGATATTCAGGACATCCCACAGTCCTGAAAGAATTGGCTGATGTAGTCGCCAAGCCACTTGCCATGATATTTGAAAAGTCTTGGCAGTCACGTGAAGTCCCTGGGGACTGGAAGAAGGGGCATGTTACACCCATTTTTAAAAAGGGTATAATTGAGGACCCTGAAAACTATCACCCTTTCAGCCTCACCTCTGTGCCTGGGAAAATCATTGAGCAGATTCTCCTAGAGGGTCTATCAGGACAAATAGAAGGCAGTGGGCTGATGAAGGACAACCACTATGTCTTTATCAAGGGCAGGTCATGGCTGAAGAATCTTCTGGTTTTCTATGATAAGGTGACTACATCCATGGACAAAGGAAGACCTGTTGGTGTGATCTATCTGGACTTCTGCAAGGCTTTTGACATGGTCCCCGACAACAACCTACTCACCAGGTTGGAGAGATATGGATTTGATGGGTGGACTGTACAGTGGATAAGGAATTTGCTGGATGGTCACATCCAGAGGGTGGTGGTCAATGGCCCGAAGTCCAGATGGAGAGTAGTGACAAGTGGCATCCCTCAGGGGTCTGTACTGGGACCTATATTGTTTGATATCTTCATTAATGATATTGTCAATGGGGTAGCAGCTCTGCAGAAAAGGACTTGGGGGTGTTGGTGGATTAGAAGCTGGACAAAAGCCAGCGGTGTGCAATTGCAGCCAAGAAAGCCAATTGCATCCTGGGCTGCATCAAGAGAAGTGTGGCCAGCAGATGCAGAGAAATGATTCTGTCCCTCTACTCTGATATGGTCAGACCTCACCTGGAGTATTGCATCGAGTTCTGGAGCCTTCAACACAGGAAAGACATGGACCTGATGGAGCGGGTCCAGAGGAGGGCCACAAAGATCATCAGAGGGCTGAAACACCTCTCCTATGAGGACAGGCTGAAGGAGCTGGGGTTGTTCAGCCTAGAGAAGAGAAGGCTCTGGGGCAATCTTATAGCCACCTTCCAGTTCCTGAAGGGGGCTACAGGAAGGCTGGAGAGGGGCTGTTTACAAGGGCCTGTAGTGAAAGGATGAGGGGTAATGGGTTTAAATTAAAGAAGAGTAGATTTAGACTAGATATCAGGAAGAAATGCTTTACCTTGAGGGTGGTGGATCAGTGGAATAGGTTCCCCAGGGAGGTGTTTGGGGCACGATCTCTGGAGATATTAAAGGTGAGGTTGGACAAGTCTCTGAGCAGCCTGGTCTAGTTAAGGGTGTCCCTGCTGACTGCAGGTGGGCTGTACTAAATGAATATTGAAGGTCCCTTCTGGCCCTAAACATTCTATGATTCTATGTAAGCAACCAAAAAAAAAAAAAAGATTAAATGTACTGGATGGTTAGTAAAAACAGCATGCCTATATTATTTTTGTGTAATAATATCCTCTTTCCAATATCACAATAAATGTTCTATTGCATGCTAAAATGACACAGTCCTCCTTAACAGTCCTTTTAAAACTTTGGAGACAGGAAAAAATACTTGCATAGAATAACATCTGGAATATACATACTTAGAGGAGAGGAATCATTAATGAATTTCCAACAATTACTCTTTACTTCATAAAATTACATTTGTTGGAGATTTTGTCTTTTTTTTTGAAAATGATTAGTTTGTCATGAGGTAATTAATCAGTTGAGAAAAGCTACACTGATGTATGTATGGGAACATTATTTGAACTGGTCTCATGCTGTCTGGTGAAATGCATTTGTAGCAATCAGAATTTCTTTTTCTTTTTATATATTCATCTTTCTTATGATACTGTATATTATCAAATTATTTTCAATCATATATATATATCTTCATCCCTAACTCTTTATGTCAGTTTACTGGCAAGTATAAAGCATTTTTATTTTATAAATACAGATAGTCCTGTTAAAATGTGAATTCCTTCCCATAAACATTGAAGTATTTACCAATAGAAACTTCTCAAAAATTGATATTTCGGTTAGAAAGATTCCCCTCTTTAACACTGTCTTCAGACAGTGGAGGAGAAAATGGCCTTAAATTCTACTTTTCTCTTTAGAAGTTACACTACCGTTGATGTTATACTGAAAGATAAGATAAAAGTTTGGGACTTCCACAATATAAAATTGTGTGAGGTAGCATGGGTGTGTGGAAATATAGGCTGGGAGGGAAAACTGACTGGAAGACTGTTGGTAGTGTATGCAATTTTCCAATTTGATCTGCTAGTTACTGGATATGATGACATGGATCCCAACCCAAACTTATACATAACCCTCATGACCCCTTCCTGTCCAAGACTCAAAACTTAACCAAATGACCCCTGACAAAGATAAAATGCAAACCTTTCCAAAGTCTGACCACAGCCCTCATTCCAAACCATTCAGACCCTGGATGCTTCAGATCTAAACAGTTGCTGGAGCAGGTCCAGAGAAGGGCAATGAAGCTGGTGAGGGGTCTGGAGACTATGCCTTATGAAGACAGGCTGAGGGAACTGAGGCTGTTTAGTCTAGAGGAGACTGAGCAGACACCTCGTTGCTCTCTACAACTACTTAAAAGGAGGTTGTAATGAGGCTGGTCTTGCTCTCTTCTCCCAATGTACTAATGATAGAATGAGAGGAAATAGCCTCAAGTTGCACCAGGGGAGGTTTAGATTAGATATTGGGGAGAAATTCTTTACTGAGAGAGTGGTTAGGCAATGGAACAGGCTGCCCAGGGAAGTGGTGGAGTCACCATCCCTGAAGGTATTTAAAAAATAAGTAGATGTAGCACTCGAGGCTAAGGTCTAGTGGTTAGAGACATGTTACAGTGAAGGTTGGACTAGATGACCCTAGAGGTCCTTTCCAACCATAATGATTCTATGATTCGATAAACCTCACAGGGAAGATGGAGAGAGGAAGGGGAAAGAGGTGCTCCTCAGTGCCAGTCTGACCCTGGACAAACAGTACCTTACGTTATGTCTAACATGTACTAAATCAAAGGGAAATTACTGTTATTTGGGCCCGAGGCCAATTGTAATTGACTGGTTTAAATCTATGCTTCTAGGATAGTTAGTTTAATAATTTGATTTGCAAATACACCCATACAGAATCCCTGTGGGAGAATTTTTATGGTTATTCCCAAGATCTTGGAAATGGGCACATGGTAGTTCAGCTGAGTACAAGTGGTATGTAGGGGACAGTAACAAAATTGCATATAATAGCCTTTTTTTTTTCTGCTATCCAGCATATGACAACTAAATATTCTCATCTTTCTAGTGTTTTCTTGATATCAATGATCCCCAGCAGCATAAAAGTCACTATTAGTGTGATCAATCAGCGATCTGATTCATAAACTGTTTCATAAATTTGGTAGTTTTCTCTTTTAGCCATATATACTATCCCTAACTCATCAACCCCTTGCAAGACAAATTCTAATAGTACCCAGGAGATAGTGGTGGTAAGTAGACCCTGCTAACCAAATCAATAAATGAAGTTCTGCTACTTCTGATTTACTGAACAGCAAATCTAAATTAGTAGCTTCTCAGGCTAGCCCCAAATCCATGCCAAATACTAATCCAAGACACATGATCCCCACTACCCAATAAAGGGATAATAAGGAAAAAGCCAAAATCCTGTATACCTCCCATACTTAAAATTAACATTCACACTTTGATCTCCAGAGACTGGAATCCAAACTTTAATTATAATCTCATCAGTTCTTTTCGGATTTAGAATCATATAATTGTTCTTGTTGGAAAAGACCTTTAAGATTTATTTAGATCTAGTCCCATTCAGTTGCTTTGATAACTATCAGATACTCTAAAAAAACCCCAAATCTCCAGTCCTAACCGGTTCCAAAAAAGGCATGTAGACTAGTTATTATTGCTAAAATTTAACTTTAAGTGAAGTCTTCCTCTTTGCATTCTCCCTAACTCAGCTGTAAGAACCATTACACAATGACCCCTATTAACCCCTGTCCTAAACCAGCTATCCTGTCCTAAAGTTACATCAATCTTACACACATTCTAGTATTATACTGAAGCATTAACTCAATAGAAAGTTGTGAAGAAATTTTACATTTTATCTACATGATTTTCAGAAAATAAAGGATGCCAAATTATAATCACAAATCACTGAAAATCGTTAATAAAAATGCAATTGCTTTACATTATAGGAGACCCATTGTTTCACATGACATATATTACTTTACCCAGATACAAATTTATATTGATATATAATATAATGTGCAGTTTACAGGGTGCAGAGTCTGATTGGTATGATAACACTGTGAAGGCCTTCAAATAAATTGGTCTTTCCACAAATGATTCGAGGAAACCTGGGAAACTATTTAACAAAAGGAGAACTGATGCTAATCAAAGTAATATCTACACCTTAGTTTAAGAATAAAATTAGGTTTTTTCTCTTCCCAACTCATTTTGTTACCATGCTAAGTAACATCAAACTGTTTATCTTTACAAGGATTGATTACCAATTAAATATTATATACAACAATAAAATTATACCTTGTAGTTTATCCAGATAACTTTAAACAATAATCTCTCACATAAAGACTATTAGAAAGGAGTACATTGTTGAAATATTTTAGTAGCTACAGGAAATTTGAATGATATCTTGACAAAGCAGGAAATCTCAGTAGATATGTAGTGAAACTTAAGGTGACCTTGTAAATAGCTTATATAAAATATTTCATAAACCTGTTGTTTTCTGACATTCTACTTTTTCCACCATTTGATGTCAGGTTACATCCAGTAAAATGAAACTATATGAACAGCCATCCTTCAAATACTAAGTTCCATCATTTTTCCTGCCTCCCAGGGCATGAAATAGCTACCTACCACCTGCTGTTCACAGGTTGGTTTGTCAGGTTGCAAGTCAGAATTGATACACACAGACTTTTATAGCACCCTATATTTCTGTAGTGCTTAGAATAGCCACTGCTGCCCTGTGCTTGTCTGCAAGCATCCCTAGAAATAAATTAAACAAAAAATAATTCTAGACTAGACTGTGTTTGAATCTTACCATATGTCATGCAGAGTCTTTGAATGAAAATTGTATATTTAGGGCAAGTTACAGAACAGCCAAGGGCAAATTCATTAAGCATCTGCAACCAAAATTATTTTGGGTTCATTGATTCAATGTTTTTCATTTAATAATTTTATGTGGATATTCAGACTTACAAACAAACACTTCTTTTTTCCAAAATGATGACAGCTATAAAGGACAAGAAATTATTCAAGGAACTTTCTCTTAGCAAACATCCTCCAGGTGCACCCCATATAAGAACAGATTCAGGTGTGTTTCCTTTTTTTAATTATTATTATTATTTATAAACAATTGAAATAGCAATAGTATTTGTTTACTTAATTGTTTTGAACATGAGCTGGAAGTAAGTACAAATTCATGACAAAACTCAACCCAGATAAGCACTGGGAAAGCTTTCAGGCTGTGTTTTTCTCATCACTATTCACTTGGTGGAAAGAAACTAAATTCCTTGACCTTGGGCTAGCTATCATAAAATGTAATCAAAATTCTTTAAGCTCAGAATAAAAAGTTCTAAATAGGTTAGCAAGCTAAGTTTACTCCATTTCAGTCATGTATCATGTCATGAAACAAGTCATATTCCCCCAAAAAAAGGAATTAAATAAAAATATTTTTCTTGTAGAAAAAAAATGCAGGTTAAGAACTAGTGGCAAACAATCATAAGACACGCTGCTATTTCTTAGAAACACTGAACAAAACCTAATAGGTTCCACAAAGAAGGATTTAACCACAAATTAGGCAGACTTACGGAAACTGAAAGATAAAAAAGCCATCAAATTTATTTCTGTTTTAAGAAATCCCCAGTGTTGATAGGGCTTGTATTGTTAGTAAAAATATTTTTAATGATTCATTTACCCCACTACTTCTAGAAGCTACCATTCCAGCAGTGATGGCCACAGACAGAATCTGGCACTCTGGCTGTTTGTGCCCTTCATATTACCATTTCTGTGGAGTCTTTTTCTTCTTCTTACACCTGTTTTTCAACATGACTGTCAAAAGAGTCCTCTAACTATTGGTTTCTCCCAGAGAGCAAAGAAATCTGGTAGATCACTCAGATTTGCAATAATATACATCAAATGGATTAGATTATTAGATGTTGTAGATGGGGAAATGCAGCAGGGAAAACTGATGGCATAACTCCATCCTTTTCATTGAAATAAAACAAAAAGCCCTATGACAACAACAGCAACAAGCTCCAAAATCAACCAGCCAACAAACAAATAAAAACAACAAACAAACCAACAGAGCAGCAAATGACTTATGCTTTCTTGGCAACAGATTTGTTTCAGTGAAG
Organism: Ceyx melanurus; assembly: GCA_024611195.1. Classification (NCBI taxonomy): domain Eukaryota; kingdom Metazoa; phylum Chordata; class Aves; order Coraciiformes; family Alcedinidae; genus Ceyx; species Ceyx melanurus. The sequence continues at coordinate 26,271 of JANHGL010024589.1, read as the reverse complement.
CCAAAACATAATGGAAAGCAAAGACTGATATTCCTGACTGTCAGCTTCTTTTAAAATTGGTATAGAACATTCATCCATGTGATTTCATAGCTGCAAAATTAAGCAGCAAAGAGAAAATTGTGTCATTTGATTAAAAACTAATAAATATTTTTTTTAAAATTACATTAGCATGAAGAAATATTTAGCCATGCAAGTTAGGTGTTTCCTTTACTAAAGAACACATAACCTTAGCTGAGCACACAGCAGAAGTGATTACAGCTAGACAGAATGAAACCTCACATTGTACTTGCATAGTATTTGTAGCCATTGTTTAAAAAGATTCTCAAATGTTAAAAAAAATACTTCTTCCATTACAGGGATACTCCAAAGCATTTTTTTTATTTCATAGTACCCCATGAGACCTATAGGACTGTTATTCTGCACAGTTTAAATAATAAATATCAGTCCATATTTCTAAAATACAGATTATATGAGAAATTAATTTGTATAATCCACAGTAAATGGGTATATTTTTTACCAAATATAGTTTTTTGTGATGTCACTAGGCAATATTTCTTTCTTTTCCACATTTTTATTGCTCTTTTCCTGATAATTTCATGATAGTGAATTGTGCTTTTTTCCCCCTGAACATCCAAATAATTCAAATATATATTTTTAATTTATTTTGGTATTATTGATTTAACTATTGATCTAAAAAACCAAAATCTAACAAAACCCCAACAACAGCAACAGAAATCACATGAAATGCCAGTGATGCAATAGAAGCAACTGTTTTCTCAAGCTGAAACTGATTGAAAGCATCCCCTATATAAAAATGAAATGCATTTCTGTGGATGCACTGACGTTTCACCATCTGTCCAACATCTCAGATTTACTCTCCCAGATAACTTCATATTTCACCCTGCAGTCCCTAAAGAAACATCACTTTAAACAGGGCCACATGGAAAAAAAATGCTCTTCAATAACATCTGAAGGTCTTGCATTTAGCTGCAAGGGCCTCTAATCTAAATGAATGATGTGCCTCTAGAGTAAACTCCATTTAGAGTTATGGAAATAGAGGGGAGTAAATGTAGGGGAAAGAATACTGAAGAATTAAAAAAAAAAAAAAAAAAAAAAAAGAAAAAGAAAAAGAAAAAGAAAAAGAAAGAATTAAAAAAGGAGAAAAAAAGACTGGAAAGAAAAAAGGATCTGGAAAAAGCAAAGTAAACAGGGAAAACATAACAGCAACTCTGGAATGATGGCACTAAAAGACACAAGGATTTGCAGATAAAGCCAGAAGGTGCTGGCAGCCATCTATCAGTCTGCCTTGATGAAACAGGTATTGGAAATTAACTCAGGAACCCTATGAATTACATTCAATCCATGCTCTGGGCTAAGCACTTGTCAATTTTAGCTGCTATTGCAACCTATTACTTACAGACTACATGGCTGGCAAGCTAATGACATTGGAGAGTGTTAAAAAACAGCAGCATAAACTGTGTATAGTGATGCTTGTCACAATCTGAGCATATCTTCCCTTAGTCCAATCTGAAAATTAAAAAGCCCAAACTCTTGGTTCCTCAATGAGCACTTAACCTCATATCACATTATTTCACATGCGAAAAAAGTACACACCTGAAAAATTAATAACTGATCTGCGTGCCCACGGAAAGCTTTCACCAGGGTTTTCTGAGCATTGTGAAAAAGCACTTTGATTAAATTTTTCTTGAACCTTTTTTCTTTTCCCCTAGGATAATTCACTCTAAGGTAGAACTCTTGAAGCTGACAGTGTTTTGGAGGATGTTGGTAAAAGAGTAGACAAATATGCTGTGCCTATAAATCTTTTACCTCTTCCAGGGAAGGTTAATTTAATTTAATTTTATCTCTTCAAATGTATACATTAATAATTGTGCACTGAAATACTAGAAATGCATTTTATTGGAAATGTACAATGTACTCACCCAACATACTGGAACTTTTTTATTGTACTTTTTAGCTGATAAGCTTATCTAACAGTAAAATATTTTAATAAGCAAGCACATTCAGAGTAAATGTCAGACACTGTGATCCTGTGACTAACAGCTGCTGCTGCTGTTGGTGGAGCAAGAGGGAGAGAGAGTGAAGTATAAGTATCAAAAAAACAGCGAAGGCCAGATTAGAACAAATGTTTGTCAAGTAAAAAGGGCAGCTTTTTGTCTGATGGAAGAGATTTAATTAGAAAAGTCACAGAAAGAAGCTGTCTTGAAAGTACCAGATCCATTTTCTTCAGATAAGCTAATGAACCTCATTGAACTTTGCAAAGAATTGCTGAAGCAATAATGCAAGGGGAAGAAAATCCACAAAATCTGCTGCAGTTTCCTGTAGAAATGAACAAACCAATTACAACATGACCCTCTCTCCAAGGAAAAGAGTAATATGACACATTTACTTACTGATTTTTCTTCCATTTGAGTGAACAATGAACAAATAAATGATTACAGAAAGCAAGAAATTTTGTGTATTGCTTCTCTTGTAAAGCAGACTATAAGATCAAAATTTAATTCACATGCTGTATGTGCTAAGTCACCTACATGGTACATTATCTTCCCAGTTTGTTGTCTAATTCTATCAAGGTTTTTTTTTTTTTTTCCCTAACAGCAACCATAATAAAAACCTATTAAGGAACATAATATTTTTCATTAGACAAGGGCATCTTGAGTGTATTAAAGAACATAATACACAGAATTATTTTAACAATGACAACACAATTAAAAAAAATAAAATCACAGCCCAAAGCAAGATGATTCTATAGAAATGTAGGGTAACTCAAAAATTCTAAAAAGAAAAAAATAATTAAAAAAAATATTTTAAATGCTTTTGGACTGTTTTATGCTTCATTGGTATTCTTCATGTGCTTCTTTCCTTGGTTTTAGCATTTCAGAATATATCCATGTTTGCCACAAAGCTGCAAGCCTGGAATTCAAGTACACAGCATGTATGGAATGCAATCATAAAGCATCTATACTCACATGCCACTAATTAACCAAAACATATTACAGACAAATAAATAAAGGAGATGTACTAAAAACAGACAAGCAAAAAAACATCAATTTAAATTAGGATTTAAAGATCCACAGAAAATTCATGTCGTATGGATTTTCAAAACAGAAAAGACAATATTTTAAGAGGAACTTTTGTGCTTGAGATGCAGATTTTATTTCAGTACACCTTTTCTGTAAGGTTTTGGAATTGAGCCTTTGTGTTGGGGGGTCTCAAAAGGCTCACTGAAGTCTACAGATATTTTCTTTCAGCGTATGGGATGTCATTTTCATAGTATATCAGAGTAAGGATAAAGCTAGGATTTTTGAAGTTTAGAAATACATAGCAAATCAAACACTTATCTGTAACAGGAGATTATTTAGCTAACAAAAAGTATTAAGTGTTCTTGGTGGAGAACCTCCTACACAGAGAGAGTAAGAAGGAGTATAAGTTGAGTTGACACTTCACCCCTTTTATACCAAAGTATGTAACATTTTATAAAAAGATTATTTTTATAAATGTGATTTCAAATACTAAAAAGAAAAAATAATTGTCTCTGCAAATATAGACTTCTTTAAGAGCATGTTAATTACTGACAGGGCTTTAAACTAGATATGAAGAGGGAAGGGGAGATAACTGGGCCTATTTGCATTTTAGATAACTAGAGGGT
>JANHGL010024589.1:0-22504 GCA_024611195.1 Ceyx melanurus | reverse complement strand
ATTAGGAATTAGTTGTGTAGTAGTTAATTCCCAACAGACATCCAAAGTCTTATTTGGTCAGAAGGAGCACTGGGCAATTTTCGTTGTAATAAACCCTTTTTGGATAGCGGCTGCTGTTTGCTTTGTGGTTGCCTCTGTGACAGTCATTTATTCTGGTGAAGAAAGATGAGAACCCTTGATAAACTCAACTTCATTGTCCATGGTCTGCTTAGCCTGTTGATTGCATAGAATAGCAGTATATCTAATGATGGCTTTTCAGCTGCAATGATTGTGGAAAAGATTATTTATTTCTTCTATGACAGTGATGTAAGAACTCCCAATCCTGTTACTTCATTTCAGTATGCAGGCATCTGGTAAAACCATTTCTGACCTACTGGGTTAAAAAGGAAGCAGAAGTCTGCTTGTAATAATGTTTCAGTCTTTCAGATTCTTGTGAGTTTGCTTTCTGCAGGAAACTAAGAAATCATTAAGCTTTGAAACCCTTTTTGGTTTTTTTGTATTTGCACAGACAGAAGGTAAATAACAAATCTTTTTCTGGATGATATGATAATCTGATCAAGTCAAGAGCATTCCTACATTCTTGTATGCATGATATCAGAAATGAAGACTTTTCCACAGAGATAACATTTGGAGGCTGAGTTACCTATAGGCAGACTGCAGTCTCTGATAATGAGTCTGGGGGAGTTGTTGCCATATTGAGCAGCTAGCTGATGAGCTCTTCTAGAAACCCTAAACCCCTTTCTGCATAATGTCCCTATGCATTTAAGTATTGTTTTAGATTCCACCTGAATGAAACTCACCTCAAAAAAATAGAAATTAAGGGATATATTAATTACTGTGCTGGGAGTTTTCTCACACATTACCATGTTAACTGGTTCAGAGACAAAATGGGCTGCTCTTGTCATTGCTTGAGTAAGAGCATCTGCCCATCATAGCAAAAATATCAGCTACTTTTCTAAGTATGAAGTCACAGAAGTACTTAAAAGACTCATGTTCACCCAACTACTTCTTGGTTTGATGAAGCTAATGTGTTTAAATAATCTGAAGGATTATTATATTCCTATTACATTCTACAGTTTATTTCTATTCTACCTATATTTTCTGCTTGTCATGTTATTGTTATGCTTGGAACTATCTTCTGTCTTTTTCATTTATTTTCTTGACAGTTTTTGTTGTTTCCTTGGGTTTTTTTGTTTATATATTTGGGGATGTTTTACTGTCACTGTATTTCCCATGTTTAATGGGATAACATTTGGCATTGAGATGGTTATTCTAATGACTATACACTAGAAATTTCACGAATGGCATGTTAATTCTGTTTCTCCATAAATCCAAAGCCTCCAAAGACAATCTTGTGGTATTAAACAGTTTAGTGAAAAAGAGCTGGTTATTGTCATGTTTTCTGATTTAAGAGCGATTTTTTTTGCCTTCTCTGTACCACAATAACAATGCTCTGAAATGACCTATTTATCTTTTATTGTCCAGCTCCTCGGAGACAGAAGGTGTAGGCAGAGAGTCGGACTTGCATGTCCAGCTTTCAGATTTTTTCCACCTTGTTTCATGTGGCAGAACAAAAGAAGACATGCAGCTGGGCTCTGCATCCACTCCATTGTTCACCATTTCTTGTAGCCTCTGGAATTAAGGTGTTGGTTTGTTTGTTGTTTGTTGTTGTTGGTTTTGTTTTTGTTTTTTTGTTATTATTGGTTGGTTTGTGGGTTTTTTTGTCTTTTTTTTCTCTTTTCTTTTGTTTCTTTTCAAGAGATGAGTTCATAAGGCTTAAATTAATGATATAGACACCGAAATGGAATTCTAGGGAACAACAACAACAAAAAGCACTGCTTGCAAACCAGGGGAGAAAGGGAGATGGAAAATGAGGACAAATTCAGCTGTGACTTTCTCCAAATTTGTCTGGCATGCTTTTTCCCCTCTTCCTTACCATCTCTGAGCAATGAGCTTGTGGCATAGATAAAATTTAAGAAGTAAAAAGGATAACTGAAGAACAGATTGTAATTTGCAAGTAGATAGAATAAGATAGTAATTTGCTCTTTTTTTTTATTATTTATTTACACAAAGAATGAGGAAAGAGATTTTCTGACAAAGAATCACCTTCTAGACTTCCAAGGATAGGAAAACGAAGCTTTAAAAGGAATTTTAAAGCATGTGCCTCGAAGTTACATAAAGATAGCTATCTTTTATTTTAAAGCATTACAGATGCATTCAGAAGACAAGTCATCAGTCAGCAGTGACAGCCAACATGAAAATGTATAAGAATGAATTGGACTTTAATTTTTCTAGACTAAGTATAGACATCTATCACAACTAATGTGTTTCTAATAGCACAATATTTTTTTTTTCTGTGAGGTAATCTCATCTATTTTGTGATGTGTCCTAAACATAATTAGAAAGCAACAGTCCTAGCAGTTTTAAGAAAGGCAATATTTCTTTTTACCAATGTAACTGAAATCTACTGCAATTTAAGTTATGACAAAGTTTATGCAAGAACAGAGAAATCATATCTTTGCTAAATAGGCTGTGAAGTCCTCCCACTTTTGGTGCCTAATTACTGGTGTCATGCTTGTAATAGCGGCATCTGTGCACACTCAACACTCTAATGGGCAGCTCCTACAGGACTAATGAATTTTAATTGATGGTGTTTAGCGTGGCTTTTGGTTTCTGTCTCTTGTAGAGGAGGCTATGCCCTTCTGCTCTTCTGTCCCCAAGTGAGATGCATCTCTGTTGGGGAGCTCATAGATACAGATGGTCAACAAAAGGTGAAGAATGCCAGAACTCTCTGGGCATTAGTTGCTTTTCAGTAAATATAAAGCTTGAATTGCTAATCAGCTTCTTTTTTCTCCACCCAAGCTGTTTACGCTGTGGGCTTAATGTTAATCTGTTTCAGTAAGATGACATATTCCTTTTCAATTCAAAATATGCTTCTGAGGTTGACAAATCAGAAGGCAACCTTCTTCCCAGACTCCCCATAGGTAGTTTTAAATGTAGCATCCTTAGTAAGAGGCAAAACAAAAACATTTTATGGTGACACTTAATCATTTTACCCACTCTCAGTCCCTTTTGCAAAGAACTGAAAAAAGTGCAGTTGCCTCTCTTTAACTATTATTTTTACTGCAATCATTCTTTTCTTCTCAGATCCAATGTTTGTTCTTCACACTGATACTCCCTTCATTTGTGCTTCTAAAAGGACATAATGAAAGTAAAACTTATTTGGGGGAAGTATCATTATCTTAATAAATATCAAACTTTTTTTGCTTTGTATAAAAGATTTTTAAAGGGGGTGAGGAAGTAATTTGAATAATCAATATGATTGGCATGACTTTATTATTCAGAAATTCCTCTTTCAGGAACACATCTTTAAATCAGTAGTATGTCAAAGGCTACATAGAGATATGTTATAATCAAAATCAAAATGTGATTTATCTGGAAATAGCAAATTTTCCACCCCCTGTTGGCTAATTAACCAAGCTGTTTCTTATTGGTTTTAGACAACTACTTGCCTCCTTTCCCATAGCTTATCTATCTAAAGAGAATAATAAAAAAAGTAGGATTAGAATGTGCTGTTTGTGAGTGAATGTGTGAATCTCTGTCATCTGTAGTCCCCTTTTGCTAAAAAAAAAAAAGTCAAAACATATATAATATATTAACTAGATATCATCATGAGTGAATGCTTCAGATAATCAAAATGACATATTTTTCAGATGAAAAGTAGACTGAAAAAGTTTAATGTGCTTGTTGCTGGTACTGAAATAAATAATATTTATATTGCTTTCCAAAACTCATCTGCTGCACTTTCACGCTGCCCACATTCTCCAACTATTTGTCATCATGCAGTTATGGTGCTGGAACAGAAGGATAGATTCATGACTCTCAATGCCTTCTGTATGTGCACCATACACAAAATCACAACATTTCATTATAATATGCTGTTTGATTGCTTTACGTGGGTGTGGTTTTAACAAAATATTTGAATATTTATTAAATGAAATTAATAAAACAGTAATAATAATAATATTTGATAAAGCAGTAAAACAACAAAAACCCACAACCTATGCTTGACTATTTTACTCAACCAGCCTACCTACGAATAGAAACACCTTTAATCTAAAAATCCCTAACCCTTAATTGAAAACTATACAGGAAGTTCTTGCTGGATTTCAGCTGTAAAGAATCTACTGCAAAATCAAGACCAGAGTTTGGTTTAAGTGTGGACATTTGAAATCAGCATCTCCCATCTGTGTCTCTGTACAAACTTCCAGAGTAAATGCAAGATTCCTCTCATGTCACTTTGGCCACTTGAAAAGCTTTGTCTGGGTTAAGCTAGGTACAAATGTTCCTTCTACAGACATCAGATACGAGCAGAGTAAGGTTCTTCCTACCAGCTTCATAAACCTTTTTCTTCAAAACTATTGCAGGAAAAGTATAGTCCAACAAGGTTGCATTAACAGTTTTATGTATAGTGAGAGAGTTTTTTCTTGCCAATTTCAATCAGAAGACGACATAATGCCACGCACATGGATTCAGCTCTTTAAGAAGTTGTACCTTTTTACATGTAGCTCTACTTCCTGTCAATGAGGCCCATATTCATCAAGCCTGAAGTACAAATGCAGCCATCCACTTGTAACTACTATAAATAATGCTATACAAAGGTGCTCTGGAGGAGTTGAAAATAATAATAAAATTAGTCACTACAAAATGCTGGTGGTTTTTTATTCAAAGATCCACAGCTAAAATTTGAAAAGATTTCTATGAAACTCTTAATATATGATAATAAAGACCTAACATTTAAAGGTGATATATTTTTATATAAAAGATGTTCAGAAACTCAAATCTATTGACTTAAACTTGTACAATGCTGAAAACTTCCTTTAAGAAAAATAATTCTCTTGGATATATTTGCGAAGAGCAAATCTTAACTCAGTCAGGATTTGGTGAGTCAGAACTGTAGAAAAACTGGGGAAAAAGTTGGTATCTGCTTAGTTTTAAAGTTTTAAAACAAGTTAATCTATCATGTTTGTGCATATATTTAGCCATTTATATTTAGTACTTTTTGTCTGTACTGGCTTGCTCTACGGGTATAAGACAGGAATAAAAATAATGTATCTATCTTGTGAAATAACATTTACACCTGATTTGAACTGATTTTTCTGTAATACCAAATCTCCAGGTCACAACTGTGAACGAGGACAAAATAATTCCTATCTATTTATAGTCTAAGAAATTATATCCCCAGAATAAATTGTTCTGAGTATTCAAAAAATGTGTATGAAAGTATCTTAAAACATTATTGAAAGTCATATTTTTATTAAAACATGAACATTATGTGTTTGCTCTAAATAATGAACATCAAGCACAGAATAGTTGGTATAAACCCCTCACTGCAGACTAAGATTTCTAATTCAGAAATTATCTGTGCAGAATTTCATATGAAACACTAAATCTGTTAGAAATGTTTTCAGTAAGCCTGATTTAATGTCTTATGTGCCCAAGAGAGTTGGTAACAATATGTGAGGATCACAGCTCGGGTGATCAGACCTTTCCGCTACCAGACAAACTGTAGTTATTGCATTTGTAGAAATGGCAGTCCATTTATCAAGTGAGTTAGAATGCCAATAAGTGGGCAGGTGAAAAAAGCTAGAAAGACGAGGTCAATGAATGAGGTACAAAGAAGTAAAAATAAGCAGCACAACACTCCTCGATGTAGCTGATAAGTAAGGTGTATGTGAGATTTCATGTCACCATACCAAGTCATCTTTAAAGTGCCAGATTTCTTAGAAAATTATGTATGTCAGCCTCAGATAAGTTTATACTTTGTTTTCTGATAATAGCACAGTAATTGTTGATTTTATTTAAGTTTGAAGATGTTAAAAAATATTTCTATGGCAGCTAGAAGAAATGCAGCCCATAAAATCATTCGGTAGTGTTCTATACATACACTCATATACAGACAAGTATATAAAACACAGGATACCTAAATTAATTTACTGATGCCAATGAAATACAGGAAGCCTTTCAAACTTGGCCAGAGGTTCTGAGATCACCATGAACAAAATATGGGTACAGAATATAAATCTGAAGGGGCAATATTTTTGAAACACAATTAGTTACTCCGAAAAAAAGCAACAAAATAAAACAAAACAATCCAATGCTTCATATTATAGTTATGTCATTATCATATGCTAGTTCCCTGGCAATGTAGGAACAGTCGTGTCTCCCAACGCAGTCCTTTCCCTGACTATTTCTCTCTGTACCCTCTTTTGAACCCATATGGCTGTTCATCAGCGCTTCAAGTGAGCCAGAGCACAGACCTAAACCAGTAGAAAACTATTCAGTTGGTGGATTTTTTTCCATTTTATTTTGGGTTAGGTGGAAAGATGAGATATTTTAAATGTGTTTTACATTTCTGAGTTTAATCTCAATATGATCAGTCATCCAAGACAAGACAAGAATGAACGATGTGGCTACTTCTGTCAGTAGGAGATAATTGCTGAATTGCGATAGCTGAAACACAACACTTAACACTGAGATCTTTTGAAAAGGCAGAAGGCTTAGCTTTGCCTCTGCAGAGGATTGGAAGTGGATTTCTTAAGTTACCTAGTAATAGACAGAAATATCCTTGATAAAATGGTGAGTGACTAAAGAACAATAAAAGAAAGGGGAGAAAAAAACTCCATGTAACAGACACAGTTGTTATGAACTTTCATTAATACTCCTCCTTTATAAAAATTGTGTACCATCCTTTCTCAAAGAAGGCAAGCATAGATGTGTAGAGGGTTTCAGCTTCTATTTTTGATGATAAGGAATTAAGTTTCTACCCTATGTGCTTTCACATGCATTTTTTCCTGTACTTCAGTTGGAAGCAGTATGGATCTTCTCAATCAGCACAGAATACCTGAACCCAGAAGAGGTGGCAAGCAGCATTTTTGCAGTATCTTCTACATGTTCTCCCTGTAGAAGTCAGTCTTTACTTAACTTAAGAGATAGCCAAAAGATCCAAGCTACCAACCAGTATAAAAAAAAATTTACATTTAAAAAACGTATAAAATCAGAGCACCCTGACAGGCTTTCTATCACTGAATAAAGTTACTAAGACCTCTTGTAAAGGGTTTTGATGCTGTAAAGTGTTTCTTGGCAGATCACCCTTCAAAACCCAGTACCAGGGGTCTTCCCTTGTTGTAAGCCTGGTCCCATCTGCCATCATGAGGTCAGAAGTTTGAAAGACACTTGCATTAAGAAACAGCTTAATTTACTTCAAACATTAAAAACAAACAAGCATAATGAAATTCACTGCAACGGTAATTCCATGCACACTCATGTTGAGCAAATACATCCATCATCCTTTGCAAAGATGTAGTTTAATATGTTGTAAAACCTTGTTAATATTGTATAATAAAACACGGGAGGGTTAAGTGCATGATATTAGATCAGCATATTTCTTTAGCAGAGTTATTATATAGCTCAGGACACTTCCTTCCTAAAGGAGCATTACCTTCCACGTTAGTCCAGTAATCAATAGACATTTAAATTCCCAGACCTTCATTCTAGCTTTCAGTAACACAATATTACCTAAGCCATGTCCTACCATTATCAGTAAAAATAAGGGTGGTGTAAACTGGTATAGTTTAATCTCTTCCAAAGGAACCCTGTTGAGATTATTTGGGCCAGATTTGTCAGAGAACCTGCTTCCCAACTTTTCTTGGTAAGAAATATAATTTTTAAGGTCTATAAGGAACAATTGTATAAAGCAGCTGCTCAGCAAGCTGATAGAAACATTTTCAAATTGAATGAGCTCAAAGTCAAGTACATGGAGGGTTTTGGTGTGCAAAACTTTGGGAGATTAACATGTCAAATTTCTAATTTTCTTCCTTTTTTTATGTGTTTTTTTCTGCACATCCCACACTTGGGATCTATATTTTCTCATGTCAGCTGTTCACTGGCAAGAAAACATTAAGGTAATATTGGAAACATTTTTGTTTCCCAAGACTACCTGAAGCTCTAACAAGACATTTGTGTGAATATCTAAGAAGAAACTGGTGAAAAATGTAACATGATCCTGACATTTTTGTCCTCTGCTCAGAACATGCAATTTCCATCCACCTGTGAGGTCTTTTAATTCACACATCTTCACATAATGCTATTGACTGAGGACAAAATGAACCTTGGCTTGAAATGACAGTACTTCTTCTAGAGTAAACATAGACCAATTTTTGTTCTGTAAAAACCTTCAAACAGGATAATATGATAGGCAGAGATGATCAGTATCAGAATACAGAGTAAAATATCCTTCGTGAGCATCTAGCAGCCCACAGGGGCACCTGTCAACTCCACTCTATTTTGAATATTCCATGAATTACTCAAAGCAGAGAGGTTTTTTTAACCCTAGAAGCACCAGTCAGAACCACTAAACCACTGTATGGTTGAAAAAGATGTTTTGTATCACTGGTAGTACTGTAAATCATCACTCCTGACCCATCCAGATGATAGTAGGGAGGAAAGTAGTAGAGTGCAATTCCCACACTGCTCACTGAAGGATGTAGACCTGAGATGACCCTCCCCTGGAGCAGAGCACAGGGACACATCAGGATGTGATGTGGCACCTGATGACAAATAAAACAGTTTATATCAAGTTTGTCTGTGTGCCTTCATGTAGCATATGTATGCAGCCAATAGTTTGCACAGAGTTGCTATGGCCTTGAGACATTTAAATTAATGAAGTAAATCAAAAGCTTGTCTGTGTAACCAAGTGCATCATCACAGTTCCATGGTGCTGAGGCTGAAACTGGAGTACCTGAAGTCATTTCTAGTATACTATTTTATTCAAAACAAAACAAAACAAAACAAAAAAACACTCAAAAAAACCAAAACCAAAAACAAACCAAAACAAACCAAAACAAAAAAACCCAAATAACTGGCAGGTTTTGAGGACTTGAGTCAGTACATTAATTCTGGAAACCTGCAAAAGGATATTACTTAAATGTTGAACAGTCGGAAAAATCAGTACAGATGCCTAGAAAAATTGCCAGAGTTCAAAAGTCTGTGCTGTTTTTGTTTTGGTGGTGGGTTTTTTCTTTTGTTTTGTTTGCTGGTTTGTTTGGTTCGGTTTTTTCCTAACAGCTAAAGGAAGTGTGTTTCAGGGTCTGAGAACAGAGTATCAGCAACACTTAAATATAGATCCTTTTGGGGAAAAACCAGCAGCTCCCCTCCACAAACCCACAGAGGAAAGCAGACAGAAGATGTATTTTTGAAAATCCAAGCTGTAACAGGAGGAAGACACAGACAAAAGCTGGTGAGATATAGCTATTAGAAAGCCTGCAAAACTCTCACACTCACACAATTACAAAGTAGTATTGCTGTGAAGGAGATTAAATCAATAAAGAGAAAAGAGAGAGAACAAAAATAGAATGCATTTATTTCTGCTTCTGTTGGTTGGTGCTGGTGTATATAGTGCAGGAGTTTGGTCATTTCAGATGTTCTTACTCATCTTAGCAAATTACATCTAAAAGAAGAAATAAATAAATAGTAAAATAAATAAATAAATAAATAAATGCCAAATAGGGATTCATTTAATCCATTTTTGCCAAGGCAACTTTATTTAGAAATCTGTTTACCTTTCTGAAAAGCCTCATTAGGCATAAAAACAAAGAATGAAGTTGATTAATGTGCTCTAAGTGTGATGTTCAAATTGTAATTTTCATATACATAAATGCATGCTTCTGTCATATTTTGTTTGATAATTTACAGAGTTAGCACCATCCAAACCACTAATCAGTTTCTTTATGAAGACAGCTGCAGAAGATACTTTTAGAATGTTAATTTCCAATAGTTCCTTCACTCATCAAGAACCAAGACCTTTCTCATAGATAACCTCATCACCATAAATTTGGTTTTGGGAAATTGAGTCCACTTGCAATTCAGTTGTTTGGGGATTTATGTGGGTTTTTTTTGTTGTTGGTTTTTTGGGGGGTTTTGGGGGTTTTTTTTCCAGTAGGGTAATCTGAAGAGAAGAAGAAAGAACAGGAAAAAAAAAACCAACCAAACAAACAAGTGGATGGATTTAAAAGAGAAGAGTGCCTATAAATCAAGACCAAGGTAGTTTATCTTTTCCTCTTTTTTTTTTTTTTTTTTTTTTGATATTATCATCTACTGAGCTGGCAGAAAAAAAAAAAAAGCAAGTTGCACAAAGGTAGCATTTCTCTAAGTAATGTCTGTGTATTTTGTAGGATGGTGACATTAATACAGATTAGTGTTAACACACCACTTTTTAACACACTGGTAATTCTGCTCTAAAGCTCCTTTAATACAAAAAGTAATGGTATAACCATACGCTCTATGGTTGGAAGCAGGGAAAACAAAGGTATTAATACACTAAGCTACCGGCTATGAAAAAATCAGGTTTTAATCAGTAGTTGTAGCATGCTACATTATGTTTTACAGAATTGCCTCAGTTTCTCTCAGCAGTGGTAAAGCTGGCTCAGTGGCAGTATTAGTTTTTGTTAATTTGGGATTTTCATGCTTCAGTGACAGTATTAATTTTTTATGCCATTGTAAATAGTAAGTAACCAATCAAATGGTCTAAATATATTAATGTTCTGCCTTTGCACATAGGTATGAGAAGTTTAGACTAATTCTTCTGTACAAAGAAAACAGCCTCATGGAAGCACTGAAAGTACATTTACTGTTGCAGGGAAGAATGATTTTTCTAAAAACATTTTACACAGGACAAGACCAAAATTAGAGATACTCCCCTACCTTTGATACAGCAAACAGCAACAATGAAACAGCCTAGCAGTTTTTATAACAAATTCAAGTATAACGGTGCTAAATAAACTCTGATAGTTTCAGAAATCAGCATGAGAACAGGTGACACATGTTCAGGACCCCCTGCAGTATCTCCACAGTGACTAGAAATCTAAAGCTCCATTTCAAAATGGAAAATGTCCTCTGTTTCCTTTCCCATAAATACATGTTTATACCCATAAACTCCAACCTGAGTCCTTTCAATTAAATCTTCCCATCTCTTCCCCTTAGTCTATACAGTGCCTCCTCTTCTTATCTGCCTCTTGATCCTTCCAGCTGGATACAGATGACTACCCACCCTGATCTAAGTCACAGAGTCAAGCAAGCAGATTTGGGATCCCTCTTATGGAGAAAGCATCACACTGATGAGACTACATAAACAGGATGGGATTTTCCAAAAGGTAAAATGATATTCTGTGTTTAGGCACCCTGAATATCAGTCTGTACAATTAGTGCATGAAAAAAACTTTGCATTTGTGAACTCTCTGTCCTTCTATCTAACTTCCGTAATTCATTGGCACTATGAATGAGAAGACATATACTAAAATAGCTTGCATACAAAACGAGTCTATAAAATTTAGGGGTATGTGATGTTCAATAAATGAAATTGACAATTTAAGAAAGGTTCAAATCATCAGTGAAGTTGACAACTAAAATGTGAATGCAGTACAGTGCTTATGCAAAACTGATTATTTTCGACAAATTAACTGCCAAAATGACTACGTTTTTAGGTGCATGAGGGACAAATGAACTGCCAAAACAACTACTTTTTTAGGTGCATAAGGATATCATTCTTCAGTCCAGATGTGTGGAAACAGTGTGCTATATAGAATTATGTTATTTGTGATAAGAAGATCAGGATGAGTGAAGGAAGAGGAAATAGAAAATGCTCTTTAGTCATAAACAATTACCAGTTAGGGTGCCAAAGGCTGATAGTAACAGAAGTATTGGAGTCGAGAGAGGCAGGGTATAAGAGAAATGAAGAGCACTATTACTGTTAAAGAAACACAGTTATAGAGGTGCTACAAAAGCCCAGTTTATTTGTATTTCAGGTATATAAATAGTTGGGACTGCCAGATTGTCACTATGTAATCTTGTCACTTCTATTTCTGACTGTGGGATCTTCCCAGGCTATAGGAAAAAAAAAAAAAAAAAAAAAGTAAGCAAGTAGTTAGCAAAGGATCATAAGAATCATGGCAAAACTGTCCTCATTTGGCTGTAGAGGGACTTTGATAGCCATTTGTTACCCACAGAGGTAATTTCTCTCATGTTGTCAAGCCAAACATGGCACCTGAAGCCTGACACATAGTTTGTATTCACCGCTCTTTGTAACATCTACAAAGGAGGGGTTGCCTATCCATTCTTTATGTTTCATTGGTTTACTGCACAAAACCAATAAAAGTGTAAACATGAGCTATGAAGTATCTTAATAGTAGAGACATTTTAACTGAATCTTCTGAAAATCTAGCTTACTTGGAATGATTTAATAATTATGTTATTTTGTTAATTTATATGTATTCTCACTAAAAATGTTTTTATATTAATAAAACACAACTTTATCAAGTTGACATAAGTACAGAAAATTCCAAAATGAAGATATTTAGTAACATAAAAAAAAACAAAACAACAAACCACCACCCTTTTTGTGCTGGTACATTGTGTGTTTTTCTGAAGGCATTTCTCCCCTCTGAACTCTCCCAAGCAATCTCTGTCTGAAACACAGTTCACTGAAAATGCAAAAGCTATGGGGAAATTATATTTTCATCTAATGTAATCAGTAAGTGAAATCTCATCTTTTACTGAAAAGGCATACAGATGCCCTGGAATAGATGAAAGGTGGTGTGTTAGTTTTTAACAAATTTTCCTTGGAGTGATAACTGAATCCAACAAAAGACTCCAGTGTTAATTGTCCCTGTTGATATCTAGGAGATTAATTCTATTATTATCAAAGCTCACTTTAAACCCATATGTTTCCCTTTGCCCTTGAATGTTATTCATATAAAAGACAATCTAAGAGAAAATTTAATTTCATTAAAAATCTTACAGGCATGTAGCACTTTTAAGAGACAATAGCACTATATTCTTATATACAATCCAAAATTATATAGAATGAGAAGATAATGGACAATGTAAAGAACTAACATTAAGGAAACACACAGTGAATTCTTCTTCAGGTGTATCTTCAAAGGTGAAGTGAGAAAAATTTCCAACAGTTTTTAATGAAGGTATTTATGACTAGAGTCACTCAAGCTACACCTAAAAATTTTTAAAATTTAAAAGGTAAGGGGGGATGTTAGGGAAGACATCATCATGGACAAGTAGGAGTGGATCTCATCTCTGACCCCTGGGATCAGTTGATGGGCTGAACCTCACTTCTAGCCCCCACCCCCCCAAGGGACGCCTTTGGGTAAGATCTGGACTTTAAACTTAGAAACTTTGAGATGCTCATTTATTATATATATATATATAAACATACTTTGAAGACAGTGTATTCATCACCGGCAAATCATGAGAACTTGTGTTACTGTCACTCTCAATAAATTGCACTTTTCTCACCATAGTTCTCTCATTGGGTGCTGTCAGATCCTGGCTCGATGGTACTGTGGAGCGTAACTAGGCAGGGGCTGCAGGGGGGTTATTAGCGAATCCGGACCTGTATTAGCTCAGCCAGACTGAGGGCAACCAGACTAATATGACCAAACTCCAAATTGGACATCACTCAGAATCGAAACCTAGCAGCCCCCAACCCTTCTGACATCTGAGGACCAGCTGGAACACAAGGGGGTTTATTTTCTGCCAAATTACTTTACCCTTTCACACAACACCTTCCTACTTTTTATGGTGTCTATACACAGCTTCACTTTGGTCACTCTAGCTCAGATCTTCTCCCTGTCTCTTCATAAATATAAATCCAGATGCTACCTGTTTCAATAAAATTATCTACACTACTCCAGTATACAGAAATACTACTTATATTCCTCATCACAAAATGTCCAATAACCCTCTTTATGTCACCAAAAATTATTACAGAAGAAGTGGAAGATGAAGGTTTTTTCTGTATTTATGCTTGCAAGACATTAAAATTAGCTTGCATAGTAGCATAAAGGATTTAAACTGAGAAATTAAGAAAATATTCATGATTAAGTACAGGAAAAGGCTACCTAAGTTGTCAACTCAATCCTTTTAAAATTTTTGGTTTTATACAAGAAGGTAATAGAGAGAGCCACCTGCAAATGTCTGAACTGTGCATATTTCATAACCATCTATACCATGATCCATTATCAAGACACTCTAGTTTTCTGGCCTGAGAAATCTCAAAATAACATAAAAGATACTGTCTGTCATGGCACTATTCCCAGGGTTTGTACAATCAGAATCATACAGATCCTCAGCACAGATGTTGAGGAAATAAATTGCATGCAGCAGGACTAGCAGGCAATTCTGGACCACATAAACCACATTATTTCTTTTTGCCCTTATTGAATTGTTCTATTGGGAAGGATCTGAGGGGTCATTGAGAGCTGTGCAAACCAACCTCCCTGCCAAGGCAGGTTCACCTAGAGAAGGTCACACAGGAATGTGTCCATGCATGTTTTGAATCTCTCTGGGGCAGAGAGCCTACCACCATTCTGGGGAGCTTGTTCCATTGTTCTGTTACCATCACAGTAAAGTTCCTCCTCACGTTTAGATGGAACTTCCTATGTTCCAGTTTGTGTCCATTACTCTTAGGCTGTCACTGGATACCACTGAAGAAAAGACTGGTCCTATCTTCTTGAAACCCATCCTTTAAGTATTTATAAGCATTGATAAAAACCACCTCAGTCTTCTCCAGACTAAAAGGTCCAAACTCCCTCAGCCTCTCTTCATAAGAGAGGTGTTCTAGTCCCTAATCATCTTTATAGCCCTTTGCTGTACCTCTTCCTAGGATTGAGTGAACACTCCCTGTTTGGTGAATGAACTTCTGGACATATAATTGGGTGCGTCCTCACCCCTTGTGAGTGAGTAATCCATTTTCTTGGTAGTCTAGAGTGGGAAGTTTTCTCTTTTCTGAGTGAATGTGTGCACATTTTGGGTTATCTTTCTAAAAAGGAATATTCATTAAACTTTGGGATTCTTTAGTCAAGTTGAGCATTATTATATCCCTGGCTGACATATGAATTTGTGATTTACTTTGGTCTATCAGAGTCCTGGGTAATTTTTGTCTGGAATAAATCTCATATTCCCACCTGACATGTGCTTTCTTTGTTTTGTGGGTGCCTCTGTGATAAGTCTATATTATAGCTGCAACTTACCATTGCAAAAAAATAGGAGTCTTCCTTTCACTAATACTAGTCAAGTCTGACAGTTATAGTACAGTTCTATCTTTCAGAGGGAGTGTTCTTTGGTTTGTATTTCAGCCCTACATCATTATTACTCTTTGAATCTTCATCCAGAATGACCTTTTGCCAAGAATTTGTTACATGCTATTTCAAATTATGTTGAAACTTTCCTTTCTAATTATGTAAAAATATGTTCCGTTCATAATATTGTATACACTGATCCTGGAGCTCTAAAGCCATTTGGCTATGTGAAAATCAGACGTGGAAATCTTACAAGACTTGCTGCCTGCCCATCTGCAACAAGATATTAATGAATTTGTGTGAACAGGTAAGGATGCCCCTATAAAAGTTACTAAAATATCCCCAACCCCCTGA
Source organism: Ceyx melanurus (assembly GCA_024611195.1). NCBI lineage: Eukaryota > Metazoa > Chordata > Aves > Coraciiformes > Alcedinidae > Ceyx > Ceyx melanurus. The sequence continues at coordinate 7,001 of JANHGL010024589.1, read as the reverse complement.
ACTAAACTACAAGGAATATAATTTAGTGAACAATATTAATATTAAATAGTTTTAGGGCAGAATCTGAAAAAGTATCCAGATTAGAAATTTAGGAAGGAAGGCAGAATGTAATTATCCAAACTGGACTTTCATCAGAACACCAGGGCTGGCACCACTGTTCTGGAAAAAGCAGTGGAATCTCTTCTGACCAGCTGTGGTGTAAAGAATGGTTTTACTCAGCATCTGCTATACAGATGTTCTTCCATGTTCTCCTGGGACATTTGCCTGATGGCAACTCAAATAAAACTATGCTTGAGCTCCCTATTGATCTACCAGTGAGACTGGATGAAATATCACTAAAGAAAACACACAGTAATTAATGTGAAGAAAATCAGCTATAACTTTTAAAATTCAGTTTTCTTAAGCTGTTGGTCTAGCCATTACAAGTAGTGCTGTCAGTAGGTATGGTCATGGAGTGTTCAAGCCTCCTACATATTCTGCAGAAACATATTTGCACTAACATTCACACTATATTTGCAAGTCATTCTTTATAAGATTTTCAGGCATCCAAAAAAGGAATAGAAGCAACTTCATTCAATTTATGTAATCATAAACTATTGGTAGTGAAATCTTACTCAAGGCAAATATACTGAAGTCTGTTGACATAAGTTGATCAAACAATTCTCTACAACTTGATTTCTAAAATTCAAAGTCTACTCGTGGGTAATTTACAAGTAGGTAAAGGACATGTTTTGTTGATAAGTGATTCATTATGTGTAGTCTACTAAGTACAGCTCGTTCACTCTGTTAATAAACAGCACAGATGACAATCTAATATTTTTAAACATAGTTTCTATTCACCCTTTCAGACATCTAGCTTCTGTTTCAAACTTTTACCAGTGTTCCTAGATATGTTATTGAAAAGGTGCCCAAAGATAAAGATGCACCTCTTTTTCCCAAACCTATTTCCTCCATCATCTGCAGGGATCCACATATTTCTCATTTACTAAAAAACCCAAACAAAAAAAATGAAAAAAAATTCTGATTAATTAGTCAGAGAAGAAGCAACTTCAAAATCCAAGGATTTGAACAGTCTTTCTCTAGCTCCTTTGCATCTAATCTCCATGATCTGATCTTGAGCATGTGATCTAATTAGAACTCATACACCATCACAGACTCAAAGATCCTTGTCTATGTGCTATTTCACTGCATTTAAGGTTTGATCCTGTAGCACTGAAGGCTGCAGAAACACTTCTGATATCTACAAAGGCTGTACAAGGCCATGGATCTTTATAAGTAGAAGATACGTTTAAATTTACATCTAAAAATATAGTAGAGACTTTTTTTATTATTTTAAGAAACAACACTTGGAGAACAACTGTGTACTGCACCAGATCAAGTTTGAGTGGTTTTAAGAAGCCACCCCATGTAGAGCCCATTACAGTAATCCAACTTTAATGGATGAAATCCAAGCATACATGCTCTCCTGGTGATTTCCTGCCCTAAAAATATTTAAATACAATGAAGGAATTACAGTATTAAGCATATTTCCATTTTGATATTCAATAGGCATTGAAATAGGAAACTCCTAAGTGCATGGCAGAGACCTTATACTTTAAGTAACTAGTACAGTATATATGCATAAGCAGCTCACCACCAGTAAGATTTAATAAATTTATCTTATTAGTCACTCTGAGTATTTTGCCTTCATGAAGTACTAGCCTTTTCCTACCTTATAGTCAGCACTGGCATATCACTCTGTGGCAAGTACTGTACCACTTCTGCACTCTATATGTGCCATTTGGAAAAAAAAAAAGCCAACAGAGTTTGCTCTTCTTAGAATGTCATCTGAAGAAACTAGGCAATTATATCAAACTTTCTCCATAAAACAAAGCACATTTTATTACCCCTTTGCACTCAGAAAGGGATATTTCATGTTAATGACTCCAAGATGCTTTCCAGCAGGTATTTCATCACAGGAAAATAGTATTGGAACAATATGTGGAGAAGTTAGCATAAGGAGATTATGTTGTACCAAGACTAGAATTGCTCCTTGCTTCCCTCAGGTACAAGCAGTCAGAAATAAACGAGGATTTCAAGAACAGTTAGTGATTATTTTTTTTTCCTGCTGTTTTGTCTTTAAAAAAATAGGAACACCCAAATAAAAAGATTTTTGATTTTTTTTTTTTAAGTGATCTTTCCCCACATATGAGTTGCCATTTTAGTATGACATGAGCCTAATGAGCTTCAAATGAACCTAAGTGACTCAAATGCCTAGACTTTCTAGGCGTTTATAGGCATTTTTATTTATATACTTTCTAAAAAAATATATAAATATTTAGAAGTATGAGTATATTCAAAACATATATTTGTTTTGTAGCTTCTGAGTAATTAATAAACAATTCTTACATAATTAAGAACTTCTGAAAATAATGACCTACATTACTAGTTAAAATGGCATTTTATACTATTCATGTTTGGATAATAGAAGTATTCACTTCATGTTCAACTTCACTTCTCCAAATTAGTTGGTATCCCATGGTAATAAGATAAAAATGTTTTTATCATGCTCGAATTAACAGATTTTGGGGAATATACACAGTATATAGAAATATATGTCACAGAATACAGATTAGAGAAGCTTTGATGCTCAACACAGCTGAATTGGATAGAAAACTTCATGAGAAGAGTATTAAAATAGATTCAGTTTTGAAAATGAAGGCATGGGTTACATTGATGACTTTTGATGAGGCATTTACAAGGCATTCCCTCCTGTGTAAAAATAAATACTTCCACTGTGTTTCCAAAGTTGCTTCAGAGAGCATGTAGAGGTCCTGCAAGTGAGATGTGATGCACTGTGTTGTCCAGCAGGAGGAAGGTAAGAAGGAGCATTGAGCTGACCTACATGCCTTTTCACAGTTTACTATTTCTGCCCCTAAAGGACATGAAAGTTATAATCTTATAGCACCATTTTTATTTCAGCTCTGGAGAGTATTTCAAATCTCTTTTGTCATTTGGTTTAACAGTGATCTAATCCATACTTGTATTCAATTTTTTTTACATAATTTTATGGCATTCATTTACAAGTTTCCTAGAAGCTGTCATCTTGCATGGCTGTTAACTTTCCAGTCATCAACAAATCTAGTCTTTTCAGAACAACTTCTTTGCATCCCAAAGTGACAAACATTAATGGTGGCTATTTATTACAACAGAAAAAAAAACCAAAATCTGCAGATAACTCATTTAAAATGATGGGAAAGTACTGCTTATGCAGTATGGGAATACTAGTAGACAGTTACCCTGTTACAAACCATTGCAAGAATGGGATAGTGAAGACATGGATTTGCACAACATCCATCCTTTCACAGACTGATCATCATAAGATAATAGTCTTAACAGTATCAAAAAGAAAATAAAATAATAAAAAAAAAGAATAATCTAAAGATTACTCCATAATGTATAAATCAACATGTTTTGACTGTGAATTTTCAAAAGGTTTGGCAGAAATAGGTGGGAAAGATTATTAGAATACACTTTGTAATTCAGGGTTGCCATGCTCTGAAAGTTTCTTCTTCTACAAAGATGACAGTCATGATCTGACTCAACTCTGAATAGTATCCTTGAAATCTCTTTTAATATTATGGTACAGAAAACTGTCCAAGAAATATGTAATAATAAAGTGTAGGTGGAACAACAGAAGATGTGTTATGATAGACCTGCAGCAGTGCAATTGTTATTAAATATTTTTCCGCTCATGTATTAAGCAATTCAGGAAGAAGATGGAAAATAACATGAAGTACATTTATCACAGAATCACAGAATCATTAGAGTTGGAAGGGACCTCTAGAGATTATTTAGTCCAACCCCACCAGCACCAAAGCAGGTTTGCCTAGAGCACTTTTACGCAGGATTACATCCAGATGGGTTTGGAATATCTCCAGAGACAGCCTTTCCAGTGCTTTGTTACCCCTACCTCATATTTAGATGGGACATCCTGTGTTCCAGCTTATTCCTGTAACTCCTTGTCCTGTAACTGGGCACTGCTGAAAAAAGTCCAGTTCCATCCTCCTTGCGCCCACCCTTTAGATGTTGGTAAGGTCTCCTCTCAGTCTTCTTCAGACTAAATAATCCCTGCTCTCTCAACCTTCCCTCATTAGAGAGATGCTTTAGTCCCCTTATCATCTTTGTTGCTCTCCACTGGACTCTCTCCAGTAGCTCCCTGTCTCTCTTGAACTGGGGAGACCAAAACTGGACACAATACTCCAGATGTGGCCACACAAGGTCAGAATAAAATGGGAGGATGACCTCCCTTGACCTACTGGCCACACTCTTCTTAATGTACCCAATGTTCATATGTATTTGAGACAAAGACCAAAAGTAATGATGGATAATAACATGAAAAAAAAATAAAATTAAAAGATATCATTTTATAGGGTATAGATAAATTATCTGCATCTGCTGCAATATCAGATTATTACTAAATAATAAAAAATAAAGGTAAAAAAAGTAGGCATTCAGAAAAAGAGTGATTTATAATCCACTCAAACATAATTCAAATGTTAACTAGCCATATTAAAAAAACATGTATAATGATAAAATGCAGAAGAAAAATAAAAATCTTGTTTCATTTATTGAACACAGTGTTTAGTCTTATACATTTATAACAACGGATTACTATGTAGTATTATAATAGCTTGTAAAATGATATTTAAGCAAATGAAATATATATGTGTTTGTATTGATATATTAATGCTAAATAAAAAAACCCAACAACACTCTAGTTATATGTTAGTAAACTACACTTCAGTAAAACAAATGATGAAAAAAATCCAGAATATATTATCATATAGCTATATTTTTAAAACAGATTGCACCTTGCATTGCACCTTGAAGTCTACAAAGCTTCAGTGATTGTATCATGCTACTGTGCAAAGATTTGACGTACCTTTTCTACTACCATGCACCTTTCAACAGCAGCTGTCTGCATTTTTGAAAGACAACGGTAAACAAATTTTATCATGACACTAGTCAATCCGAAATCATTGAAAAAATGAGAACACATATGTCAAGGAGAAGAGGAGAATCTAGATAATATGAATCTAGAGTCCAACACAATGCTTTGTCTTCTTATACCCAGTTTAAAGGATAACAGGTTCCTCTATTGCTTTCATGTTCTCAACAAAAAGGAATTTAGTTAGTGCATGCAGACTGGCAAAGGGACATCATATAAGTCCATTTACCTTAGTTATGCTATAATAAATAATAAAAATAATAATTATTTTTATTATGTCCCCTTAAAGGATTTATTTAAATTATTATTTTATTAAAATATGCTAAAATTATTTTAAAGAAATAGTTTTCCTAGCGCTACTTTTTCAAGACCTTTCTTCTATCTTATTGATTGTAATGTATATAGTTGGCTGTTTACTTTTCCATCCAGGCCACTAACGGTGTTTTAAGGAATTTACCTTGCCACAATGCTCATAACAGAGACAATTTGTTGCAGCAGATATTTCATCATTCTATGCAGTGATTTTCAGAACAAAACATAAGTAGTGATAGAGATATTGTCTTGAAATTTGGCACCATGTTCAGTGATTGATCTGTATAATACATCCACTCCTTAAGCACAAGTCTGAATGTCACTCCTATTAATTCAAAGGTTCTTTCAAAGACCAGCATAGCTGGATTTTATGTTTTGTTAGTTTTATAATGAAACTCTTTATACCCAAAGCAGGTATTGTAACACAGCATTATGCTGTGCTATAATCCACTGTTACCTCAAAGAGATATATGTAGAGATATATCAATATGTCAATTACCTTTAATTAAATGAGTATCATCTCTTTGGAATCAGATCTTTGCCAAAACATTAAAAAAAACAACAAAAAACTAAAACTAAACAAAAACCAAGTTGCAAGTTGTCCAGCCAACACATCATCAATTGGCTGATTGCTCACATCTCAGTGTTATATAAATCAAGAGCCAGAATGCCATTTGCAGACATACTGGGGAAATTATTTCTGGCACTAAACTGCATTTATATGTTATAAGAAAATGTTTCTATACACGTCCACAACTAGTGCAATGAGACAAACGGAACAGATCTGATTGTAAAGTCTTGTATACATGTCTCTGCATTAATATGGCAGTGAAGAATATTTCATTTCTCTAAAGAAATCCTAACGAACAAAAACAAGAACATCAAATTAATGTATAGATAGCATTTACACAAGACCCTAAGTAGCTTGAAAGCTGAAAGTCATTATTGAAAAGAAAAAATACATATATCTCCCTAGTGGAGGGAGGTCCCTGAATCCTAAGTGCAGCAAGTCTGAAGACATGCTTTAGCATTTCTCTATTAAGTAGTGAAGCCTTTTCTCCTCTTGTTGGAGTGCAGGGTCCCCTTTACATCGTTCTGCAACTCCATTCAAAACAGTGTATATGACTGCAGACCTGTGAATTCTACCATGGGACCAGGCAGATAGAAGTTAGGCACCCTGGTGTCTTTGCAACAGCTTTAAATCTTTTGAAGATCTAAATGAGAACTTAGGGATAGAATTCAGGACAAGAATATCAACTGTGAAACCTTAGGTGCTTCACTGAGATACCCAAGAAATATTTCCCTAAATTCCTTCTATGGAAAAAACAAACAAACAAACAAAAACAACACCAAAAGCAAGCAACCAACCAAACAAAAAAACATACAAAGATGCATGTATAAGAAACACTTCTTCAAATCACAAAATCGCAAAATGTTAGGGGTTGGACGGGACCTAGAAGATCATCTAGTCAAGTTCCCCTGCCATAGCAGGATCACCTAGACTAAGTCACACAGGAACAGGTCCAGGAAGGTCTTGAATGTCTCCAGAGAAGGAGACTCCACAACCTTTCTGGGGAGCCCATTCTAGAACCCTCACTGGGAAAAAGCTTTTCCTTGTGTTTACCCTAAACCTCTTGTGCTCCAACTTGCACCCATTGCCTCTCATCCTGTCATTGGATGACATTGAGAAAAGTCTGGC
>JANHGL010024588.1:7207-26062 GCA_024611195.1 Ceyx melanurus | reverse complement strand
TGCTTTTAGAAACACTATAAATGTAGAATGGTTGTGAATAAAGAGGAAGGACGCTGAACAATCACACTGATTGCAGTTGTTACTTCGGGTCCAGCCCGAAGCTGAAGGCTTCTGGCTGAAGGGGGCACGACTTAGCCAGATTGGCTCAATTCGTCGCTCCGATAGGAGAACGATGTGCTCATATTGAGTCAAGATGTTCATCCAGCGGCGCTCTTTCTGACAGATCTCTATAAATCATAAGCTGCTATTCCATTTACAAACACCACTGTAAAAGGAATCTAAACCTGCAAGCTTTCTGTGACTATCTGTCCAATCAAGTGTGAGAGTCTCAGAAGTTAGTTCCCAGTACTCTCCTAATCCCAGAAGAGATGATGAAATCTTCATCTGCACCTCAAGTCAAGTATATGATTATAATATTTGTTGCAGATGACAAGCTACTGAAGATGTGTTTATTGGCTTTTCAGTCAAAGCATGCTGCTGACGCAGCACATGGTTTCCTGTTCACTGGGAACTGCTTTAATAGGAGTAGAAAAGCTACTGTAGTTAAGAAGAACACAAAGGGAAAATTCAGAGGAAGTTCTATTGCTCATAGGGTTTTGCCATATTGCGAGTGTAGCATTCATATAGCAATACAAGTAGGTTATGTTTCCCCTTGGTTTGTGGGAAAAGACATCCAGCTATACCATAAGAGATCATCATTATCTACACTACCACATGACTGCTTTTACAAGCTGTTCCATTGTTACAGTTAAGCTAGCCATGTAGCTACGCTGAGAGAAAAAGCTTCAGACACATGGAGGTTAACAGATACTGAAAATCCAACTATTCATCTCAAAATATTGAGTGACGGGAGCCAAGGTATTCTGCAATGCCCAGCGTCCTCAGGAAAAGGCAGCAGGGAAGCAACATACTTCAGTATAGGATATTCCAGTTATCCCAGTGCTGCTATTTATCCACAAAATAATTTTTTTTGCAGTGCAAGTTACTATTGTGATATGAGATGAAAATCCTCTATGTTCCAAAAAATAGCTATGTATTTATATTTTAGTTTGCATCTATTCAGAGTCCCTTTACTGCCTCCTCAGATAGATATTATGAATCTATGAAATAAGTCATAATAGGATATCCTTCATGGATTAATATCCTGAAGAACTATCTAATGACTGAAATAGTAAGAATCTCAGCCAAGTAGAAGGTAGATTAAGACTGCCTGTACCCTCCTACCACAGCAAGTTTAGTTTCTGAGACTTCAGCGAAAACCTCCACAGGCCTAAGGGATCCAATATCCCAGTTTCAGGATGCCTAATATCACTGGATAATAGTCTGCCATCATAGTTTCTGACAAGAAGAAATTTCTCTTTATTCAATAAGGTATTTCTAGAACTGTTCTTTGGCCTTTTATCTGCCCAAAAGAGCAGTCCTGAACATATTTCAATAGTAGCAGTAAATTCCAGTCAGCATATTCTAATTGTAAGCTTACTAACAACCCCCTCAGCTCTTCCAATAAAGTAGGAAAAATAAATGCTTCAGGAACAACATAATTAATGTTGGGACTGAGAAAGGATCGCTGAGTATTCTGACTACTTTCAATACTCAGTATTTTCAACAAGGAATGCCAGCTCACTTGTGTTGTGGATGGATGGGTGACATCAAGAGAGGCAACCAGCAAGAATGTGGTTACATAAGAGTGACACTTAAAATTTTCACAGTACATAAAGGCCTTTTTTAAGCCTTTGGAAAGCCCAGTTAGTAACTGCAACACCATATGCAAAATATATTGAAGGACAGAAAGAACAAAGCAGTGTGTGGTTAGTGACCAATGAGGAAGCCAAACAAAGTAACTGCATAAGACAGCTTGAAATTTGCAATGATGTTCTCCCATTATTTAATGGAACAATATTGGTGCATTATGTTAAATAATTAAGTTGTCCTACCTCTTCAATTTCCTTAGTGAAGCATGATAGAAAAAGTGTATAAATTATGACACTTCAACATGTTAAGATTTATTTTTACTGAAATTACACCATATATACATATTTATATATATGGGTAGGTATGCTGCACAGTTAAGTGAAACACAGGAACAATTCACCCTTAGTCGTCTTGGCTGGATTTTAGCTTTAGAAGCCAAGAGATGCATCTCTGCCTACCCCAACAATCTGTTAACAGTTAAAAGTATTACTTGTCTGCGTTCCCCTCCTCCCATTTCCCAGACTCTGTAGAGACAGTATTGACTGTCTTACAGATCTTACAACAAGTAACAATTGTGCACATTTAATATTTTAAAGACATTTCTTCTAAAAATTTCAGTAAATATGGAAAAGGGGAAATGAGTGATTTGTAAATAAAACAATGGTATAAAGTAATGCATCAATGAAGAATGAATGAGTTAACGCAGAAAGTTAAATCCCCAAAATAGTGTTCCATAACATTACCTCTTTTATCTCATCTTTAGCTTGCTGCAATTTATCAGGTTTGTTGGCAAGTTGGAGCCTTGCTTCAGCTTCACGTTTTCTTTGTAAAGTTACCTGGGCATCTTGCCACTTCTGCCAGCATTTCATTCGATTGTCAAACACACCCTGTAAGAACAAATATATTAAACAACTGGAATTGTTAAAGCTATTTAAATTCCTAGTAGGAAAAAATAATTCTGGATAAAGCTAGAACAACTATACTCAAAGAAACGTGCATCTACCACATCTTCTTGCATTTCATTTGACAGCATTCTTGCACAGGTCAATACCTTCCACAAATAACAGAGTATTCAAGAAGCCTTTTCAGAGCACACCTTACTGCCCCAAAACATTTTACATTCCTCATTCCAGTAAAGCACTACCAAAACAACCACTACAAAATGCTACATTATGCAAATACTTCTCTAAAAGCAAAGTCTATAAAGTTTTCATGCATATGTTCTACATGCATATTCAGCAATACATTTCTGATAGCAATGTATTACAGTAGAAGGAAGGACGGATGGAAGAGAGAAAGAGAGGGGGAGAAAACAAAATGAAAATATATACACCCACCAACATGGTGAGGTGAAGAATATTTCTGAATAAAATTTGGAGACACCCTTCCCATGTCAGAACCTCTTTATGTTGTGCATCATGACTTATACTACAGTCAAACATTTTCTTTAATGATATGTAGATCTATAAATTGCATCTGTTTCTTATTCACAGCAATTATTGGCTATCTATGAAATACAGCTAAACTATGTTATCAAAAATTTCTGAGCATACTGTAAAAATAAGTTACCTGAAAGAAAATACAGTACGTTTAGACACAGTAGTGTACGATGCACAATCACTCCACACAGTTAGTACTGCTCAAAGTAGATTATGTTCACCACTTACATTATTAATCCATTCCAATCCATTTTGATCACAACCATTTATATAATTAGAAAAACTGAACATGGATGCATTAATTTTATTCAGCTGGAAATCTAGGCAATAAAGTTAGTCTTAACAGTGATAAAATGTGCAAATGCACACATTCACTTACCCTAAATCTACAGGTTGAGGAATGTGATTCTAAACAGTATTTTTCATACTACTCACTTTTACTGCAGCAATGAGACGAATGTAATCACCAAGCAGTTCTGAGAACACATAGAAATCAGCAGAAGCTTGCTCTTGATGCAACTGCTCTATCTTCTCCTCAACCTCTGCAAGCTGAGACAAAGCTCTGGATAGAGCAGTATGGTCCTCAGAGTTACCCAACATGGCAGCACTTTTTGCAAAGGCAGCTGTGTTGGCTGAAAGCTCTGAAAAACAGAAGTAATATTCAGTGCCGTGTAGTTAACTTATCATATTACTGTGGAGCAGAGACCTCTGCCCTATTTCAACCCTAGCTTCAACTGAAAAACAGAAGCTCATAATAAAATACAGAAGGAGATCATAAAGAAAAACTCCTGCACAGAAGAACTATCCATCAGTGAATGTTTTGCTGAGCCTCTTAATGTCATGTCTACTCTGTGTAGGAAAAAATATATAGAAAAAAAAAGTCACTTCAGTATTATCCAACTGCCTAGTTCAAAGGCAATGCAAGCCCACAAAACACAAGCCAAGTCACCTAATGAGGAAATTCAAAACCATTTTAACAGGTTTGTAGCACAGTTGTTCCTTGTAGTTCATAGTAGAAAAAAAACAATTATTTCAGAAAACCACTATCCACGAGTGAAATTTGTTCCTGCTGGACTGTGTATTGACTAAAGTACCTTTATCTGTGCATACTATAATGTATTGGCATATTCTGACATGTCTTAAAAAAAAACCCAAAACAAAAATGAAACAACAAAAAAAAAACCCTAACCACTAAACCTCCAAAACCCCAAACAACCCACATACCAGCATGCCTGGCATCTATGAATGTCAAGTTTTGAGCTTATTTATTAACAAATACAAGGATATTTGCGTCGTCAAATCATCCTGTACAAAGTTACATCCTGTGAAGGACCTTTGAACAAATATTTAATCCAAGGTACTCAAGGATTAAAAGTGCAGACTTGTTTACAACAGGCTGCTTCTGCAGAATCATGAGAACACCACACGTACAAGCTTCAGTGTCTTCAAAATACTTAAAACCCTTTCAAAACAACTCTTAAAAACAAAAAACAAACACTTCAAATCTCTGAGCAAATGTCACATAACAGTAAACAAACACTTCCATTTTACAGTACCTTTTTAGTCTAAGAATATCTAGCCTCAGACTTTTTACAACAGAGAATAATTCCTGACTGAGTTCTGAAAAAGCAACTCAGAACATTTTCACATAATTTTTAAAAGAGTAGAGCTGAAAGATGACCCCATATTTTAACATAATACTTTAGTGTCAGAAGGCACATTTGTAGTATTCCATGAGCTACAGATTAAGCGTTTTGGCTTTTTGTTTGGTTGTTTTTTATTAACTCGTGATGGAAAGCAACCTTCGACAAAACAGCAACAGAGGTGACTAAAATACAAACTCAATGGGCTTTGTTTATCTAAGTAAAGCAAAAGCTAATATTCTTACACTACTTATCTTTCCAGAGAAGTTTATCTTAGCAGATTGATGATGCATCATTATGTGGACAAAATTAAGAGTGCATACCTGTTTAAGAGTTTAAACTCAGCTAACAGAGCAATACTGAGCCAAAAGTTTTTAAATAGATGTGACCTTTGTTCAGAAGGAAAAATTACTTTTGTCAAGAGACCTAGTGAAACTTTTATAGATGTCTACTGTAGTAGGACCCCTTGCTAGGTACTGAATCTTCACAAGAAAGAGAAATTATGCTAAATCAATATAACTTTTAAAATTACAGATGTTCTAGTTAAAAGCAAGATTAAAAACAGGTATACAAATTGCAAGGGCAATTTAAACTAGAAGGTACAATTAGAAGATTTTTGCATTAAAATATACTGCATAACTCTATAAATTAGTTAAAAGCTCTCATTTCATCACAGTTTCCTGAAGTTCTAAGCACTTCAGTTCATGCAGCCACACTGAAGTTACCTTTCCTGTGACAGACTAATGCTTCAACGCTGACATGAAGTTTCCTAAGCTGCTGATCCATATTCTCAAATTGCTGCTGTTTTTCTTCAAACCACTGACAAAAGATGAAAGAGTCAAGCATTACAAATTAGATTACCAACAACATTTCTGGTTTTAAAGAAGCAAATTATCTATATACTGCCAGGGTGGCCAGCTGATACAGCTAAGAATTCAAGCCAATAAGCAAATTAATAACCCATTTTCTACTTCTACAGCTTTAAAATGCAACTGTTGAGGCTCATTAATTCGTCTCATTATTCAAGCCGAAAATTCAGCTCTTACTGCATCCGATTCATTCATCTTGATTGTCATTTTGTTGACAGCGTCGGCAGCCTTGTTCACCATCCTCAATATTCCTGCTCCACTCAGAGCCTGGGTGTTAACCGCTCTCGGCAGCTGGAATTGAATGACAAATAAGGGCAAACAGACTGGTTAAAAGGATGGAGGTTTAACTGGGCACAAGGGGGAAAGAGAAGGATATAGTGTTTTCTGTACTCCTACGTGTTTCGAGATGGTGGAATCTAATTTCTCAAATTTACTACTTTCACATTCTCAAGAGGAAAACTTAAAAATATAGACCATTTACTTTTCTCCTACATCTTTACATTTAAATGGAACAAACAACCCACTTGTCCAAAGTTATTATGAACTAGACAAAGGTCCTAACTAGCCACCTATACACTACAGAGAACAAACTGTTACTACAGGAACAGAAAAGCTTTAATTTACAACAAATTAGACAGAAAAAAAATCTGTAAAACATTTAATTGTAATGCAAGATTTGCACTATGTACTGATTAGATAAGGTTGATGCCTTTTTGCTTTTTGATATAGACCAGATTTCAGACCTACCTCATGTGGGTGAAAAGAATGGTGTATTTGCTTAGGTACTTAGAAATCCCTTGGATAAGTTAACAAACTTTGAATTGATGTTATTATTCAAGGCAGTCTGAGTGTGCCATAGAAGTTAACACCTATGTCAGACCTTTTACCCTTCATGTGATGCTTTGTCTGTCAGAAACACTGACAAATCCACTCTGAGTTACCTATTGATGATGCTTTTGTCAGTAGTGAGGTCTGTGACTTAAAACTTACTATGACACTGGCCAAAAGACAGTTCTGTATTGCAGCAAATCCACTATACAGATTTATAAAGATGTACTATATATCTTTAACATGGTATTTAATATTGTGAAAGGTGCCAGAAGGTCTCTTCCAGCCAAATCATTCTATGATTCTATGGATAGAATGTCTGACTGAAGTCCTCTATTCATAGAACATTTATCCTGGCCAGCAGCACTGCTAACATTTTCACACTACCCTAGCAATAAATACATCTCAAGCTGGGCTCCTCAAGGCAAGAGAGCAGCTTCCTGAACCAGTCTGATTCTTGACCTTAATAGTAACATCAATTACGGATTTTCACCATGTATGTCAAGCTTCACTCAGAACTGGACAGACCAACTTTCTATAGAAGTCACCAAACAGCAAATAGCTTTTGGTCACTACCACTCTTAGGTAGAGGCACACATTTAACAAAGCAGCCTATGCCATTCTGACCCGTGACAGGTACAACCCAATTTGATTTCATATGAATGTAGAAGATTAGATCTTACCGCAATGAGAAACAAATAGAAGAACTTAAAAGATACCTCAGAACTTTCCAAGAACTGTCTCAAATCTGGATCCTGCAACAAGGTTGGGTGTTTTACTGTTCGTTGAATAAATCTATAATTTAAGAAAAAAAAAATAAATTAGATAACGAAATTTAAAGTGCCTGACACCACTGAAAAGTGTCCTCCATCTAAAGAATGGGTACAGTGAAGCACACAACCTCCCTCAGTATCTAATAATTAAAAAGTCACCTCTAGACCGTCAGATCTTGGTTCAATCTCCAAGCTGCTCAATCCTTTGTCTCTCTCCTGCCTCTACAAACCATATTTATGCATTCTGTCACCTTCCTCCACAAACACTAAGGCTAAGTCCTACAAAGAATCACAAGCTAGGACCGCCAAGCTGTTGAAACATTCACTGAAGCTTTACTCCAGTACAGCTGCCACAAAATCTGGAAATTCTGACTGAAAGTAATGCAGCTCTGTGCACTCCATACCACAAAGTAACACACCAAATGTGTGGGCAGTGGTTTCTAACATAGTTTGTTTATACCAGAAACCGTCTGAGGTGGGACCTGTCTTAATGGTATGTTGCACCACAGTAAAATAGTAAACTTTGTATTTTCAACAGCTGAATGAAGCCCTCCTCCTCTAGTAACAGACAATATATGGGCAGGGAGGGGGGAATTAGCTTGTTTAAATATACCTGCAAAATGGACAGGCATTTTGTTATGGATAAATCTGGCTGACTTATTTTAGCATTGAAGGGAATTTTGAAGAAATTGGTTGATTTTTGTTCTAGGTATGTGCTGCTTATTTGCAGGCTAGAGTACAGCCTTCAACCCAAACTAGTTCCAAAGGACTCATTGACACCATCCCACCCCACCACTCCCCAAATAAAAAAACCCAGAACTACGCTACTCCTTTCCTTTGCAATTTTTTTTTTGCATTTCTGCTTACATGTAAAAATTTCTGATTGAGCAAATACAGGTTGAAGGAAGAAATTTCAACAGCATACTACCTCTAGAAACTGCTGCAAGTTTGTCTGCCATTAAAGACTGCTGCAAGTATAACTGATTTTAATATTATGTATTAACAGAAAGTGATGTTTACATGAGGGCTTTATAGAAATCTGGTACCTCAAAAGATCATGGGAATATTAGAAAGTATGTGCATTGGCAATTAAGATGCAGTGACAGAACAGTATCACAAGCACATTCAGTAGTTTTACTCAAGCCTCATCTTTGAGGTACTGGAATGACCCTATTAATTCACAAATTTCTTAGAAGCTGTCCTCTGGGAGTTTCAAATCAGTCTGAGTATACTGATATCCATAATCATGAGGTGTTTTTTCCCCTCCTCTATCAGATATGGACACCAGATCTTCCTACAGAAGGTAAGTGTTGCACTGAAAATACAATATACATTAGATTGCTCAACTTTTCCCTAATTTTTCTATACTCAGTAGCAAGTACAAGTTGAAGTTAATGTGGCAATCTGCCAAAAAAATGTTTCTTTACTAATCTGCAGCTACAGAACAGCCTTTACACTGGTGAAGACTTCTACCACTGCAAGGTGCTTGAGGACATGTGGCAAGCAGACTTGTAAATTCACTGTTCTAGGACATAAATTGTAGTGGACTTAACTATCAAGATGCACTGGTTTCCCATCTATTTTCCCCATAGTTTTTGGTTCAAAATGAAGCAAATTCAAATCAGATTTCTTTGGTATGACTTTCTGAGGAACATTAATACATTTTCTTCAGGTTTAGGAAAAAGCAACAGAACCTCTTCCTCTATATCATTTCAACACCTTGCTAATTTTTTGGAACGAAAAGGCAGCTGAAGTTTGCACAACAAAAAGGTTTCTCCATGCCAGATAAGATATTAATAATCTTTGTGAAAATAACAACTGGAATATACCGTAAAACCTTCCCAGTATTTTCAAAAGTCCTGAGCAGTCCATTCCCCCCATATGGGAGGAGTGGTCAACATCCACTAGGAGCGGCACACTAGTGTGATGCCTTTAACAATTACATGTAAAAAGCAGCATTTAAAGCATGCACACAAGCTTGCAAATTTTCTAATCCTAGTTCTGTTGTTCAAGTAAGAGACCAAGAAGGAAACTAGTCAAAGAACTAAAGTTGATTGGAAGTATCTCTTCAGTCATCGAAACCAAATGACTCTAATCCCAGCTGGCATTCCAAGCTTTCACACCTCACAGCACCACTCCTTTAGAAACAGACTTGTATAACATGATTCACAGTTCCATTCCAAGTGACAGAACTTCAGTAACTTCTAAGTGGCAAATCTCATTTAACCTACTTGATTCTTTTCTGTATTTTACTAATTATCTAAACAGTTGTACTTGCTCAATAAATTACAGCACTGTTTTTATTTGAAGTGCATTCCACTCATTTCTTTGTCAAGTAGAGCCTTGGTTAGGGCCCTGTAACAAGGGGAAGCATCTTTGTATGTTTTCACACCCTAAGACAACATCTTTCAACATACAACCTAAAACCTTTTACTTCTGTTCATTTTCTAGTTTAACTGAAACTGGTATATGATGTATAGTCTCATGACACAATTGCACAACAGCAATAGGCTTATTAAAAGATCATACCCAAATTAAGGCTGTATGTTTCAAGTGCTACCAGTTCTTTTATAAAGGCTTTAGCTAGCTGTGTATCAACAGCATGACATGATGCAGTGTATCAGTGACAGATCCCTTCCACTGCAGAGGCACGTGTTAGTTGTGTCACCTGGTGCTGCGTGACAGAGATCTGGTATCTCATATGCCAAAATCCAGATAGTGACACCAAGAAAATGTAAGTTTTCAGAAGACTATTTTACTTCCAAGTGACTGAAGGTCTCTTTCACCTGTCTTCCTGCCCAATAGTTGATTTTTTTTAATGGAACAGATGTAATGAGCAGTTCCTTAATCCTTAAACCCAAAATACCTAAGTAAAGTTTCACTTAATGAATCTCTGCAATCTTGAGCATCAAGCAGATGATATCTCCTTTGTTGATGCCAAAATAGTTAGCCACAGTCCTCTCTATGAATAAGGCTACATTTCCCATCATTAACAGGAATTACTCCATTTCCACACAAAAACTTGGCAGCTGCACACAGCCTCCAGAATCTAAGTACAGATGTCCCAGACCCCAATTAGAGAACCCGTGTAGTACATTGCAAGTCATTCTGAGGCTAAACAGGTTTTAGTTAGATACATACATTACCTTTCTAGAGCTGCTCTTCTTTTCTCTACAAATTCAGCAGATGAAGAATCTTCCTTGCCTACTTTAACCTTGGTCATGCCTTTAAAAAAAATGGCATCATATTGATTTTATTTATCATTAATAAAATGTATTACTATAACTGATGTGATTAGAAGATAAAGCTCAGTCAAGTTAAGTATTTAAGCCATATTACAATGAAGAACATTACACAGGAACAGAATAAACATTGACGATGTATGCTGCATGATTTTTTTGGAAGCAATTTATGAAATACGCAATTTCCAAATCTCAAATGTCCAATATAAGGAATTCCTGACTTTTGATACTGAGAGTTATTTCTAGATATCATGTCAGTTTTCTTTTTCTGCTAATATAAGGCTATTTAAATGCAAGTGTAAAGGCAGTTTCTAATCCTTCTAATCACTCCAACCCTTCACAGGAAATGATACATGAATTAATATTTTCTTAAAAACAGAAAATGTCATTTTTCCAACACAAATATATAAGTAAGTGATGCAGTTTAGATGAATGTCCAACTCTACCTCACCACTGACTCAGTTTTATCCTGTTGTTCCACAGTCAGTGATTGACCACTTTAATTTGTGGCTAAAGTCTGAAATGCCAGCGCCTCCCACCCACCACCAAAATAAAATTAGAGCTTAAAATTCCAGGTATTATCAACTAATAGAATAAAGACTAAGGACTTCTGTACAATACACATTGCATAACATGTATGATATTTCATATTAAGACTTTAAAAATAAACACGTGATGTAAACACAATATATGATCTTTTATCTATTTTGACAACTTGCTGCTTTAAGATGCCTTATTTGAAATCAGCCTAGAATCCCTTATTTTTTCCAGAATTAGAAATGTATGGACTATGTATTTTTTGGACAGAACTAAATACCACCTGTACACTGAAGTTCAAGTTTAAAGTGGGAGCTTTATGCCCTTTACAAAATGTCCCACAGATTCTATGAGGTTTCCCAATTTATCAGTAGCTTAACAAAGTCTCTATGCAAGGATCCCAAGTGACAGCCAGTGCTTGCTTACACCCCTAATAAGTCCCACCATTTTACACACTTTCAGGTGTATTAATATCTATACTTGAAGTATAATAAGTGGTCCGTCAAATCCAGTCCAAGCTCTTTCTTACAGATTAATTTGCAAATCCTACACTTCCACATAATTGCAGTCATCAATGCCTTAAATGTTGTATCATCCGTAGGACATAACGAGAAGCCTCATTCCATCTTTATAAGCCCTGTTAGCATTTGCAGTGAACCTTACTTTTGTTACATGAAGAATTTGTTATTAAAAAAATCATACACTAGTTTCAAGAGCTACCAAGAATTCACACCAAATCTTACAGATGGAAAAATGCAGTGGTTTTCCACAGAATTAAGAGCATGATTTTCTCAAGTTTTCTGCTGCCTACATCTACTCTACAGTCTGCCTATTTCTAATTATAAGAAAAGCTGCTGCTCTAATTAGCTTTACAGACTAAACTACTGAGAAAAAAAAAAACAACAACCACCTTCCAAATATCAAACAACATCTAGAATCCAATCACCTATTTACATGGGTAAGCTGAAACACTTTAAGAGGTTTTACTGTTTTAAATTTTTAGTTATTTTGAAAGAATCTCTCATAAAACTGAAGTTGTTTCAATGAATCAGGCATGCTTCCTACTTGATGGAGAAAGAATATGCTCTCAAAGGCATTCACAAAGTCTAGCATCACTCTAAAGTGTTTTCTCAATTAAAACTCTGAAGAATAAACTAAGGGTTTTAGCATTCACTATGATTAAAAGAAACAGTATTAGAGGTGCAGTACATAAGAAGCTCTGTATACTTCAGGCAATTGGTAACAGCACAAATCACAAATAAACTGTCATTCAACATTTTTATTTTGATAGACTAATCAGCTCTTGAAGGACAACAGTGAAGAAATAATGACAAATAAGAAAGAGGAGGACAGGTATTAGGACAATCGTCCTTCTTACTATCAATGATGGTCTGAGTTATGAAGAAGCCAGTACATATCTTTCCAATTTAACCCAATTAAAAAAAAATACATAAAATAGGAGGAATATTCAAATTGTTTGGACAACCTGATATGCAGAAAGTAATAACATGTGCAGAAAAGTATTTGTTACAAGTCCAATGGTTATTAACATATTTAATTTTGACATGCTTAAATTCAACCTTAAAGGAAGTACACTTACCCACAATACTTTTTTCTGGAGCTGGGGGCACAAAGTAACCAAGATGCAAGTACTTTGTAGCTAACTTCCTGTGCAAGCCAAGAAAATCACTGAATCTTCTCTTAACAGAGAACTCATTTTTGTGGAACATGGAAAGTGATGTCTTAAAAAACAAACAAAACAAAAAACAACAAACCCAAAATCATTATTAATTACTGATCCACCTACTTGGGTAGGATACAAAGTTACCTGCGATACACGTTGCTCTAGTTACCTTTGTTGTTACTCTGTATGCCATATAAGCATTCATGCCATCTCCTGTAAAAAAACGAAGATACTTAAAACTGTCAAAAGCTAAATGAATAAGATATCATGCCAAAATATTAGAACAACCTTCAGGGGACAACACAGTCTACCATCTGACTTACTAGGCTCAAGAAACTTACCAACTTTCTCTGGGTGTGACACACTGATTTCTATATCAAACAAATCTCCATTTGCCTCCTCTTCAATCTAGGGAAGAGAGATAACATTTAACTAGGTAATGTGCATTCATATTATATATGGTTGCAAGGATAAAGTTATAGAAGAATGAGGAGGAAAAGTCACTAAGTCTACATAATTAAAAAACCCTCTCAGACCCACCAATGTTAAGTGAATGCAATGTTAACTGAATATCATTTCTAACATTGACTGTCACTGCAACATGGCAGACTTTGCACTGTTCAGTTTATAGTAGGACTTGATATCTTTAAAGGTCTTTTCAAACCTAAAAAATTATATTATTTCAGTTTTAAGCCTTCCTGCCAAAGCTTTCAGTATGGCAGCCTTTCCCCAGGGCTTATCAGCCTCAAAATTTTTAGCAAATACTTATCTTTGTGGCATGTTCACTGTATCTCCTTCAATGCCAGCAGGTAATATGGTTCAAAAACCACTCTGATTTGCAATGTTTCTATATGCTTCTAATCAAAGGTCAGATATTTGTATTAATGGTATGTGTAGCAGAAGAGGATAGGAAGGGAAAAGGAATGGAGAATTTTCTGAAACTCATATGAGCTCTAATCATACTCTTTCATGTAATATACATGTTAGATAAAACCATCTTTAGAAACACCACAACAGCGGGGAGAGTGTACTAGGACTGAAAGGGGGAAAAGTCATCATAAAGTGTAATCTTGTAGTCTCTAGGGAAGCAGCCATCTCAGGTACTTGTTTACAAATTCATGTAGCAAAAGGCAATGCTTAGTAGAAGAACACTCCAGAATGAAAGGCACTGGGTAACACCCAGGTTTTGAATGGAATAGCTGATGTAAATATCAAAGTAAAACAACCATTAGCCTCAGCTGTTCCTTCACATGCAGGATAATGCTAAAAATTGCTCTTTCCATTTCACTACCAACTACAGCTCCAGAAATCCAACCCAAAACCTGTAACATGGTAGTACAAGTTATTATACATCGTAACATTTCTCCTGCATCAAGCTGACAGCTTGCTCCTACATATATTTTTACACTAACTGTTCTGAAGGAATAGAGTTTCTTACTCCTCACACTACAACTTTCCAGTATAATCACTTAAGTAATTAATTCTGACGGTATTTTCATCAGTCAAATTCACACTAGATTTTATCTGCAAATCAAACAGGTTTTCTTTTACATACTTCCCCTTGGCAAAGGATGATCCTTAAGTCAACATTTCAGAACTGCCACTTTAAAAGAAGAAAAAGAAAGTCTAAACAAGACATTTCAATAATTTAGAAATTTACTGCATACCTCTTCTCTGGATCTATCAAAAATTACAGGGGCTGTTAAGCTTTTTGATTCCATTCTGGGAGCTACTAATGTAGTAGGTGTTACAGGAGTGATTGCAGGAGTCGGTTCTGGTGAAAGTATTGGATCCCTCTCTGGACTGTCCAGTGAAACTTCTTCTGTTGCTTCTAGAGAAACATTAAAGCAAAGGTCTTTGTGCAATAGAGATGTATTGCAGAGATAACACACACACACACAAACCGACAATACACAAGTTCAGTACAGTCATCTCTACTGAGCATCCCTTTATGACAGATAATTTCTTTCAATATCTAGTTAAAACTAGATGTGACATTTGAGCTTGTAGTACAGAATTGAAGTAAGATTAATATTCCAATGTTGCCTTTTTTTAAGATAGTGTTAAGTAAAAAGAGTCTTTTGAAGTAGTCACAAGTGAGAAGTCATTGATTTCTGCATGAGAAATGATGAAAACTAGTTTGTTTTTTTTTTCCACACAAGCTCTTTTTCAGCACCAATTTTAGTCTTTGCACTCTGAACAAAGCTGATTTAGTCATATAGGCTTGTAACTGAGAAGACCAAGCCATGTGTTAAACGAAGTTATACAACCAAAACAAAAAAAAATGGGTTTTTTTTCTTATCATTTGTATTTCTGTTTGTGCACATTGTCTCCTGTTCTGTAAGTTGGTACCACTGGAAGTCTGGCTGCTTCTTTTCTATTCCATTCCATCAGGTATTTATACACATCATAGGATTCACCTTGAGTCTGCTCTTCTGCAGGCCGAAAAGCCCCAGATCTCTCAGGCTCCATTGATATGTTTTACACTTCATAGCCTTGCACTGGACTCTCTTCAGTCTGTCCCTGTCCCTCTTGAACTGAGTAGCTCAGACCTGGACTCAGCATGCCAGGTGTGGCCTCCCCATGGCTGAGCAGTGAACAATGGTCATTCCTAATTTTAAAGTACAGATTACATAGTATTTTCAACGAAACAAACAACTTGTTTTTATTATTATCCACTTTTATTATGAGCGAAGAATATCTAAAAGCTTTATTATAAAATAATTCTTTCCCAACCATTGGTTTATTCCTACTGCTAAATTGCTCTGATGAATCCTGCTGATGCTTCCTGCCCTCAAATGGAAGGATACTGCATTTTAAATCACCAAAGAACTTTAGATCAAAACCTCAGATCAGGTCACAAGCTATGCTGAGGCAACTGCAGAAAAAACCCTCAACGTTTTAGACTGTTAGAAGAACATTTAAACATGGAAAAAAATGTAGTTTTCTCCTTTGGTGCTGGCAGTATTCAACATGTACATTATAAAAATGATTATTTCACAGAAACATTGTGCAGAAAAAAAGGATATATGCATATGTAACATATTATATATATATGACACAATAGAAAATAGAAAATAAATTCTAAAATTAAGCCCACTTCCATTCCTAGTATTTCTGTCATCAGCTATATGCCACCATGTGTGTTTGGGAAATAAAACATTAATCACCACTAAGTGCTTCGTACTTTCAAATCTTAGACAGGCTTATAAAACAAGCCATGAAATTATTCAAAACACACAGATTTCTCACTTTCATCAGCTTAGAAAACACTTCTGTTATAGTGTAAGTATGACTTCATGAAAAAAATGAGAGCTCATTGTAACAAATCAGCATTGCTATCAGATGGAACAGCAGCACACTCTTCCCTAGCACTCCTGGTTTTCAGACCTCTATCTGCACAAGCATTAGTATCATGAACTGATCTAGGCTGAACATCACATCAACTCCAGCCCCTGGTTAGTGTTCAGCAGACTGCTGGGGCTACTGCTAAACTGATGTATTCTTTCTGTAAAACAGAAATGGGCAGGAACAAGCACTTGGAAAGGCAAAGAGGCTCCCCTTCTGCAAGACCAGCACCATTAGACTTTGTCCACACCAGTATTTCTAATGCTGTGTGATCCCAGGTTGGTTGGGCATGAGCACATTTTTAAAGATGCTGCCTACTAGTCCTCCTTTTCTATTTTCCTGGAGGAACCTACCCAGAAAAAAAAAATAAAAATAGTGGCTGTTTGATTGCAGCAGGTCAGTTCTTTTAGGGAGAAGAAAGGAGAATTTCTGCCACCACTCTCATAATACCTCTCACCCCCAAGGCTGCATGTATCCCAGACATTACATAAATCTAAAAGCGTGAAATGGAAAGCACAGTGGAAAGGGGTGATGGGACAGAGCAGGACATCTGTATAAAAAGTACAAATGTTGTACTTTTTCTTTTCAGCTGAAGTTATTAAAAGACTCAGAAGGGAAAAAAAGACTATTTTCAGAAGGGAAAAAAAGACTATTTTCTGAGGGGAAAAAATAGCTAGAAAGTGTAAGAGCCTGATGTTACAGAAAGCTAATAGTTCTGAGTACTATATAAGCTGACGATCTAATTCCCAAGAAAGATATTTTTGCTGATAAACTCTGGCATTTATGCTTCTTAGACAGATTCTTCTACTTTGAGAAATCAGATGACATGCTGAAGATCAAAAAAGCTTCACTGACAAATCTTCCGTTTGCTTTGGGAGGTTTTGTCTTTTGTTTGTGTTTTTTGTTTGTTTCATTGGTTTTGTTTTGTGTTTTTGGAAAGATGAATTTAGGTTTCAGAGTAGAAAGTACTTCTCAGAAACATCTGCTTGATTTATTCATTTTAGATTTTCCCTCTAAAAATACCCATTATGCCTTATATTAGGTTGTGGTTTTATTTTGGTTTAGATTTTGCATTATTATTTACATGAAAAGTGAAATCTAGATGTTTTTTCTTTGAGAAGTTCTCAAAAACATAAGCTCTTCCTGCATAAAAACAGGCAACTGCTCTGACCACCTTTTAAGAGGAAAACATTGAGATCCAACACTCACATCAGCTATGGCAGTGCTATCATCACATATTAAGCACTTTCACCAAAGTAATGGTGCAAGACATAAATACCTACTTTACAATCTATAAACAGTCTTTGTTAAGGATCACTGTCAAGATACTTAGCTCCAAAAGAACATGAAAACATCTCACCTAGCTGCAGAAGACAACTATTTATGCTTAATTAACATCCTACAGCCAACTACACCAAGTTTCTATCAGCACTCAGGCATGGGGCTCAATCTTAGCATTATACAGCTCTCGTTTCTTCACTTTCCACAACCAGTATTTGTCAAATACCTCACAAAGTGCAAGTCTGCAATTCCTCTCAAGCAGCTCACTTCAGCTGAGTAAGTTATTTTTACTGGTCACACTTCCAAAATGTCAGACTTTGTAACATTCTGACATGGCTTTAGTGTTTAGATTGACTTACTATCTTTGAAAGTTGACTGAGGTGATCACATAAATGTGGTGGTAAACTGAAGCAGACAGAAGCTGTTGTCCAGAACAAAGAACACATTTTTAAATGCTATATTTCAGAGAAAGATAACCTAATCAAATGGACTGCATCTAAGACATTACCCATGACTTTTACTCACGAGTACCAACAATAATCTTAATGAGGATAGAAATAGTTTTAACAGAACAGTTTGTGAATAGTATGGCCACCTTTTGACTTAAAAACTGAAGGTTTACTTGCTTTTGTCCATTTATTTCTTGCAGAAGAGACCTCAAACTGAACAACCAGTTTCTAAAAAGCAGCAAGACACCTGCACCCAGCCCTTCTGATCAGACAAATCATGTGACAACACCTGGAGAGAAAACATTATCTAGAAACTTCTGCTGTGAAGCTGGGCTTAAAGTACATGTCTTGTTTTGTCCACAGAATTAGTATCTCCTTCTCTGTATCAACTTAAGGAAAAAAAAGACTGAAAAACCTACCACAACCTGAGGAAGACAAAACAAAAACCCAATAAACCTAAACATCACTCCCCTCCACCCATAATACCCTGAATTTCCTACAGGTCACAGCAGCTAGGTACTCGAGTAACATGATCCCTTTCCAAACAACTTTCAGAGCTGAAAAAAACAAGAGCACGTAACTACTGATATTTTATCAGACTAAGGGAAAAGAAAAAAATATATTTTTCCATCTTTCTGAAAATGGTGACAAGGCACAAAGTCCCCCAAAGACATACTCATCAGCGCTAGAGGCAGAATGCACAAGACAACTCTGTCCCACACAGGCAGCACAGGCACATTTCTGCAGCTGTACACAAAACTTCGGGCCAAGATTTCAGAAGACTAATCCAGAATCTAGTTCTTCATGTTACACTAGAAGCTTATGAATAGGCAGGTTTTTAGACACACCCCAAAGTCCAAGGGACTTTTAATATTACCTGGTTCGGAGCACTAATAATTATGGTCTCCAGAGCTCTATAAGGCAAGATATTTTATTTTTTTTTTTCCAAAAAATTGACTTTTATTTTAAGGATCACAGCATCGCAGAATGTTAGGGATTGCAAGGGACCTAGAAGATCATCTAGTCCAACCCCCCAGCCTGAGCAGGATCACCTAAACCAAATCACCACG
>JANHGL010024587.1:7567-30981 GCA_024611195.1 Ceyx melanurus | reverse complement strand
TAAAACACCCCCCCCACCCCCCCGCAAAAATAATTAATTAAATAAAGTTGAATTAGACAATCTCCGAACCTTCAAAACGCTAAGAACAAAAAAGACCAAACAAAAAAACCCCAAACAACTAAACCCCATCCCAACCCGCGCACCTTTGTACCCTCAGCCCTTGGTTCTCTTGGGGGGGGGTGGGGGGGTGCGCGTCTGTGCGGGAATAAGTGGTATTTTGTACGAGCTGGAAACAAAATAGCCCTGCATAGGAAATGAGAATTACTTTCAACTTTCAAGTGTACCTGAAATGTTTAGAAAACTCTCTAATGTAAGTTCCCTTGGGCTGGGGCTGTGCAGAGCTGGAGAAAGACTCCTTTCATACAGCAAGGGCAGCTTTGGGGTGTGTAATTTGCTTAGCCTCTGAACTCCATATGATTTACATTATTCAGATTTTTAAGCGCCTTTCCTCTTGATCTGCTATTATGAAGTAATTTAAAATAATATTTTACAAACTGAAATGTTATGTACTGCATCAAACCAAAGTTAGTGCAGACTATCTAAAATTAAGGTCGTTACCATGCATTCGTGGAGATCCCGGTGCTTAATGTATGTACTGTCTGAAAAATTTAATACTTTACATGTCAATTAGAACAAACTTTCTCCCTGGGCACAAACCAACACAAAAGGCCAAGCCAGAAGCTTTCAAACCACTCTGAACTGTAATGAAATAAAGCAGAAACCCAGATTCAAGATTAATTCAATTTTCTCAACTTTGAACTCGGGACTCCCCAGATACAAGTATTCTGTTATGGCTTCAAATAGAAAGCAAAGTTTCAGAGACTCCTGCGAGTGCTCTGTGAATGGGTGGAACATGCAGTGCAGCAGCAGCTTTAGCAGAGGGAGATGAGTGCTGCTGTGGCCTGATAATGGGATATCTGGCACCTGCAGCCTGCAGAGCTGCTGATCAAAGAGCAGCATGGGCATCGATCTCTAATCGGAGCAACTGTGAAGGGCCAGAGGAAAGTGATCAAAAGACTGAGACCTGGCTGTTCCTACAGGTATCCAATCAGCCTGTGTGCACAGAACAGGGAATTATCCGCTCCGTGTGAGAAATCACTGCCCTTTCCCAGCTCACCTCGTGTCTCCAGGCTTTAGGGCACCAGTTTGAGACAAGAAGGACTTGGCCGTTACTCTGCCTCCTGTTAGGTTTGCATGGTGTGCATATGAAGCATCTTGACACAGAGAGTTACCATTACTCTGCTTTAACTTTGTCGGGATTGGGAACAAACCTGCTCTGCTGTTAGTCAGCCCCAAGAGGTTTGTTCCAGGATAACACAGCTGGGCCCTGAAGGGCCAAACAATGGGAGTACATCAGGGTAAAAGGCAGATGATCCAGCACAGAAGCAAAACTGATATAAGTAGTTGTAAGTATATGTGACAATGAAAACTTGCTTCTGTCCACAGCTCAGAAACACGGCTGCCTTAGGTCAGGCTTCAACTGGTTTGCAATGCAGTTTGGCATGCTCTGAGATGCAGTCATTACATCTTAGAACACATGCAAAGCCAGCAGTTGGTTGGTTGAGTCGTTTGTTTGGTTTTTTTAATAAAAAAAAATAAAATGTTCACTGAAACTGTACCCTCTGGTAGTTTAGACTTAAAACAGTCTAGGTTCTTCTTGTAGCTTACTTGAAGTTGGTTTTCTCCTTCCAATAGCAAAACTTCTTTTGAAAATTACATAAGTTTAGGTACAGCTAAGTACCAACCCCTGACTTTTTTTAACTGATTTTAATTATGTGGGGGATCAGTAACACTGGTCAAACCAGTTCTTACTGAATGTAATTAGAATGATTTTTACACTCTGCTGTAATCTAACGATTGTCTAGCTTTTAGCTAGAGGCAGGTTAAAACTCCGTGGAGTATGAGAATGAGATACTGCTATTTGCATGCCAAATAATCTTCAGTCGGGAGAGAGGGAGGTTATTTTCACTCATGTGGTCTGCAAATGAAAACCCTGTCCTCTGCTTGTAAAGCTGGCAGATGACCACAGAGTTTTGCAGTGCAGTGGATTAGAGTGTCACTTGGCTGCACGTGTGGCTGCTGCAGCTACTGCTGCAAGGTGTTCCCAAAGTTGTCTCCTGCCAGTGGGACTCCTTGTGTTAGAAACAGTGAGGATGTGCTTAAGGATTGATTTTTTCATAATTGGTATTTATTGGCTAAATTATTATTAACTTCAAAATTACATTTTAACTTGATTTACTAGGCACAGACCCAGGGAGTTACCCTGTTTCTACTGCATAGTCATTTTAGTGTCAATTTCCTAGTGTAAATATATCTTTGTAATTCTAGGTTAAATATTCTTAGAACACAGCATTTTGCTGCTAACTCCTAGGAATACAGTGTGATAGTTGTTGTGGGGCCAGTGTAGCTCTATTTGAAACCAGTTAAAACTACCTTCTTATTTTTATTGGCCCTCTGTTATGGTCAGATTTTCTTTAAGAACTGGTTTTACTTGTACCTCTGCTAGACAGTAAGGGGTTTTATGTGATATCCTTGAAAAAAAAATGTATTTATCTTTAATGTTTTTATTTTATTCAACTAAGAAAACGTTTAGCTGGAGTATTATGCAACAGTTTTCTGGAAACTGAAGTAGCAGTAAATGGCATGTGTAGTAAGGGCTCCCATTTATCTGGATGGATTTCCTTTCCACAATCCTTTGTAATGTTGAAAAACATTATGCTTTGAAGGGTTTTTCATACTTTGGTGGCTTAATCAGTTGTCTCGTGGCTGTCTGATGTATTTATTACCATTTTTCCATTTTAATGTAGAGAGTCAAGAAAAGCTAATCATTGTGTTTATTTTGAGGACCAAAACTGAATCTCTTGAAAATTTAATTTCATTACTTGGACTGCTTACTTATTTTTCCTTTCTATTTTACTTCTTACTGTATTTCTATCTACTTTTGACTGCTATTTTTATGTGCATCTTCATTGTTGTTTCTGTAGTTTTAGCAGTGTCTGGGGAGCTGTTGGTGGATTGAGAAATGCAAATTGATAAAATCTAATGCCAGCTCTGGTGGTCTGAGTGAACCTGCTTATGTGATATTATTTTAATCTAGATTTGATTGCAACATGAGATGGAAGGAGAATCTAAGTTTTCTTGTCCGTCTTAGGACAAGTTGTGATATTTAAAGTAATTTTGCTAAGCTATCAGCTATTATGCCTTCTGTGAGAAATTTAAGGATGTCTTTATAGAAAATAATGTAAAAGCTGCTATTGGGTGCCTTAGGCAATAAAGTGTATAGTGTACATGGCATGTAAATTTAAAATGTAGTAATGAATGTCTTCAAAAGGCCAAACAGGTCAGTCAGCAACTCACTAGGACCAACTAGTTAGAAGTGTTAATTTTCCTGCAGTCAGTTTCAAGTGTGAATGAACAGCAGTAAATAGAGTTGCTGGAGTAAATCTTAGGAAGTCAGAGCACTTGATTTCTGTCAGTCCTGCAGCACAGGTAATGTACTGCTGATGATCTATCTTCTGATAGTTGTTTTTTTTTCAATTGATTTTTTTCCTTCCCCCATGTGAATATAAACTCTTAGTAATAAGTTTCATTACTTGTTTCCTTATTCAGGGATGAGGACAGTAGTACAATGTAGAATTTCTGATTAAGGTAATTGAATATATGCTGAACACCTGAAGGAAGGTGTGGATGTCCAGGTGATGCAGGGCAGCAAATCCTTGCAGCTGGGAACGTCGGTGCTTTTGCTTGAGTGCAGCCACTTGACTGTACATTTATTTATTAGAAATCAGCAACCAGTAAAGCAGTGGGAATCAGTGCCAACTCCACTGCCTCTTGGTGAATTGTTGAGTGCCAGCACTACCTAGAACTAGGTAGGAGAAATTTTCATAGCTTTGAGAAGATACAGAAGTATAAAATATGAATGAGTGTCATCTAAAGGGAAACTTGTCAGTGACACCATTTTTCTCAGGTTTAATCTACTGTTTTGTTCAAGAATTGGTTTGAAATGTCTTAAAGTCTTTTTCCTGTAGAGTGAAGAACTGCACTACGTTCTCTTTTGACTTCAGGCAAAAGATTGTGGCTAATTTGAGAAGTCCTTCAACACTGCAATGGAAGAAAGGTTTAAAAAAATGGATTTTGACTTTGTTGTTGACTTCCGGTGTATTACCTGCTGAATGGCAGAGTGCTCTTTGAGACTTCTTAGTCCTGCTGCATCTCTCAGTTTCTTCTGATAGGTAAAGGTAAGGGGTTTAAAAGCACAGACTGTTTGCTACTTGACCCAAATAGGTAGCCTTTCCAGTGTCTTTGTTTGTACCTTGCATGGCATTTAAGGGAGAAACCGTAAAATCTTATTTTTGCAGTAGTTAGTTCTTGTTAGTTTTGCAGATCAGTCTTTAAACTTTATTACGTTGCTTGGGGTTTTTAGTTTGTCTTTCAGGCAGATGCAGTTTTATAAAGAAGAAGAAACACAGGGCATGCCTTGAGACACTGACATCTATCCTACCAAAAAGCCTGTGTTGAGCTTTGTCTTCAAATCAACATGATGTCTTTTATATCTTATAACTTTATCCAATCCCTTTGGATTGAATTATTACATAGTGAATAGGTAATAGGAAAGTTCTATTTTGCTTCCTAAGCAGTGGTTGGATATTCTAGATGAGTGCTTTTGTGTTGTGCTTAGCTGGAAATGATCCTTTTCATTTGTTTTATGGATAGCTTTTGGCTTTACCAGGAAACCTTTTTAGTCATAAAGCCCATGCCATGGAAAATGTACTTCCTAGTGTCTAAGGGTATCGAGAATTGGCCTGTACATAAGTAGTCTTTTAGTGGAAATCTATGAGACTTAAAAAATTGATGCACAGAAAATGAATGAAACATGTAGAAATGCAGTTATTTTAGTAGCACTTAATTCTCTGTGTAAGTTCTTAGTTGTTTAAGAGTTTCTGAGAAAACAATTGTACATGAAAACTTACTCAGCCCTGTCATTGCTTCAGCACCTTGTGTTTGAATGTGAAATGCTTTTATTCCAGTAGGTGAGTGATAATTAACGTGCTACTGTGACGCTAAAATATAAATGTGTGTTTTCTAAAGGCTTTAGGTTGTAGGATGCGACAGTGTCAGGAAAATTTGTTCAAGGCTCCATCCATAGACCTCCTAGCCTTAGGGTTCATCCATCTTCTACTCATCTCTTCCTGACATCCTGCTGCTGAGACTTTATTCCCAGGGTTACACTGGGTCATTTCTGCTTCATTTCATGATCCTACAGCATACTGAGCAGTTTTCTTTTACAGAGAGATTCCCCCATCTTACAAAAGCATGTGTGCAGTAGCACCTCTACACGTTTCATAACCTAAGCAGTTTCTACAGAAAAGAGTAGAGTGAGACAAGGCAGGCCCTGGGAACTTCACTGGGAAAGTCTTCCACGCTGAGGGTATGAGAGCTGTCTCCAAAAGAATGTAAATTGAGAGAGCACAGTGAATTCCTTGCTCTCCTGCAGGCCTTCTGTATTAGGGTGAGCAAGGACTGTCTTTCTTCTGAGTTGAAGTAGTTCTAGTCCAAACAATCCAGCTTTGTTAGGCATGCCCACAGTTCTGGACTCTGACATGCACCTTGCATAAGCGTGCCTGGACATTTGCCCTGGCCTCATAGGCTGCTTAGCTTCTTGGCTCTGGATTCCTCTGAAGTCCTGTTGCCATGTGGCACCCCTCAACCCATATCAGTGTTTCTTCACCTTCACTGACTAGACTATAAGGCGAGCTGGATGCAACTTGAGTTACAAGAACCCATCATCTGTTTAGCTAAGTCTCTCTGAGCCACTGGATTTGTCTCTCTGTGTCTTTCTCATTCCAGCTGGGCTGATTTGGGACTATGCAGTTTAACTGAAGATGTTCACTGCATTGGTTGCTGCTTTTTTGTTTTGTGTTCTTACTGCCATTTTCATATGCAGGTGTTTAGGGCTGGGGATAAAGAATAGGAATGATCTCCCATGTTCTGCAGTCCAATGTGATACAGGCACAAACAGCATTTGCACTTGAAATAAGAAAATGTTCAAATGTTATTTGCTATGCAATGACATCCTTTTATATCAGCCAGAGTGGGAGATTTGCAAGGGAATAACCAGTAACAAATATTTTGGTGGCAACGTGTCTTTTTATGAATGAGTACTCATAAATTATTCATGAATCTTGTGTTTTATGATAACTTCATTCTAGGTATCATTATTGACACAGATGTTTTAAGGAGATCCTTCTAGGGCTAAGAGCACCTCTGTTCCTCCACTTCCCAAAAGCTCAAAACACAGAAAATTCTCCTTGAGTTTGTTGAAACTGATTAATAACCGTATTAAAGTAGTATGTAGGCGTGGCTCCACTTGATTGCTGTTGGGCTGATTCCTGTACCTGAAGTGCAAGGTGTGCCTTGGTTCTGGATAAAGCCAGGTGAAGGAGCAGATGGTGGTGGGGTGGCCAAAGTTTTCCTCTGGCCAGGCACTTCTCCAGCACTGTGGCTGGAAGTAGAAATCTTTATTTTGAATTTTTAGTACTCTGCTTTCTGGATGGTGTGGTGGAGTGGTGTTAGTTGGGTTGTTATCCTTTTATATTCCCTGTGATACTCAGTTCTACTAAAAAAAAAAAAGTGAAGGGAGGTTGTCTGGTGTAGACAGTTATAACTTTGAGTGCTGGATTTAAAGTCTCTTATGTGGCTTTTCTGGAAATGTGAAGTCTGTCTGTCTCAGAAAAAAAAACAACCAAACAAAAAATGTATTGGGAAAAGGAAACAATGCTACTTGTGTTTCCTGTACATTTAATTAAGTTTTTGTTTGTTTTATGTGTTTGGTTTTTTTGGGGTTTTTTTTTGTGGTTTGTTTTTTTTTTTTGTATTTTTTTGGTTTTTTTTTTTTTAAGTGCTTCTGCTGTAATGTGCTTATTATGAATTTGCAAGAAATTACGTAAGAACATGGCGGAGCAAGGAGTTAGATCCTGCAGTTAATTAGGGAATCTGATAAATGGGTTTCAAACTGGGTTCAGGCAGTAAAAGAGAAAGGAGTGGTGCCCTTTTTGTAGTTTTCATGTTCTACAACTTTAAACCATTACTCAGGCTGGCACCTGTCATCAAAAGTGTAATTTTCTGTGAAGAAAACGTCCAGGTGTAAAACACCAGGGAGTGTGATATCTGACGAGTAGCTTACATGGGAAAAAGGGTTTTAGAGATGCTTTTATCACCCCTTCCATGTAAATCCATAGCTGTTCATCTCTCCTTGCCACCTCTGAGCATCATTTAAGCTTGCTAAGAGGGAAAATTACTTTTCTGGAAGAGATACCAATTTGTGAAATAAAAAAACATTTAAAAGAAGTGGTATGATATCATGTATAATTGTCTTTCCCACAGAACTCAGTGTCCAGTCTGCTATTAGACTGCTATTTGGGGAGCTTCACTGGGTGATAGCAACAAAAATAGCTAAAAAGTTTGGGTTTGGGATTGTTTTGTTTTGTTATTTTCCTCCCACATCCCCAGAGAATTTCAGTCTGTGCGCGCGCGTGCCTGTGCGCGCGCGTGTCTGTGTGTGTGCCTGTGTGCCTATCTGTGTGCGTGTGTGTGTGTGTGTGTGCCTGTGTGCCTGTGTGTGTGTCTGAATGACTTCACCCTTGTTCAGAGCAATGAGAAGCAGGAGTACAGGGGGTTCCATGACTGGGCTGACAGGAAACCAGCCCTTGTTTTCTACAAGAGTTAAACATTAAAAAAGACACGCGCATTGGAGATTGTTTTGCAGTGTGTGAAGGCAGAGCTTGTCTGAACTCAGAGTGTTCTTCTGACTGCTTCAGCAGCGCTGGGGAGCTCCGTGAGGCCACCTCCATCTGCACACTCTGCTTCACTTGCTCGTCACTTGGGACTCATTCAAATGCTCTAAAACAAAATACAAGCAATGGATGCAATAGCTTCTTAATGGAAAAGTCATAAAAAGCTACAGGGCCATGTAAGCAAATGGTGTCATTTACAAGATGTTTAAGCAATGGATATTCAGTCCAAATTCAAAGGTGTGGATTAGGTTTTACAGTCACCTTCACTGAATTTTGCCCTTAACAACACTATTTTTTTTTCCCTTTTGGGAATGCCTTTGACCTAACAGATTACAAATTCTCAGAAACAGCGTTGTCAAACGTCTCAGTGCATTGAGAATAAAGCTGAGAAATGGGTGAATGATTCAGTGGTGTGAGTTGATCTTTTTCAAGGTGAGTGAGGACTCTTGCTCTGCATGGTTACACTGTCGAGTCAGTGGAACTTTGTAGCATTCCCAGAGAACATAAACGACAATATTTCCCTTCTGCATTCAAACATGCCTGAACTCATTACAAAGCAACTGCTCTGCCTCTCTGCTCTGCTGTTATAAATAGGTTTGCTCAGAACAGCAGTGACTGGGATACAAGTTAAATTGTAGTTGGAGAAACTTATGTTGGATCCAGCTGAAGTATTGAACATGTTATCTGTGGTGTGTCAACCCACAAGACCCTTGTGAGTCGTTTCATCACTTGCTGGAGAGTGCTGAAAACATGGCATAGAAAAGAGGATAACTGATACTTTTGCATGTCCAAATAACCCCGATGAGTGTGTTTTTGTGCTTGAGTGTAAGCGTGAGCTTCTTACGGACAGTTCTCCCAAGTGTGGGGAAGGGGCATTGTTGTTAGCTGCTGTGGGGTGCTTTCCTTCTCACAGCATGTGTTTGCTCAACTCTGCCATTGCCAATGCAATTTCAACTACCTCTCGTGCCTGTCTATGCACTAAAGTCTGCAGATCATTTCAGAATGAAAGTAACTTTACTCAGAGCACATTTGGAGTTGGTTGTAATGAACTGAGTAAGGCTACCTATTGTATGTACAGTGCTAAACAACGAGCTGCTGACTCAAATTTTAAATGCTTGATACTCTGCTGTGAAAATCATAGTTGTTACTTAGATGTGTGATGATGCCAGGGTGAAGAAGTCCTTCATACAGTGATTCAGAAGAATGCTGCATTGGATAGTGTTGATTGCAATTGTATTTATATTATTGACAATTAGTGTTGTAAAAATACACTCTTTTGAGAAGTGGTCTATCCTAATATGTCAAGGCTTCAGCATCTTGCTGCTTAGTGTGTCTGGTTTTTATAGAAGGTGATCCACGTCTGCAAACATTTCTGTTGCTTGTGTAACTATAACAGACCTGCAAGTGCCTCGTAATCGAGAGCAAACAAGTGATGCCTCCAAACCAAAGATGATTTCTAGACGAGGGGATGACACTGTTGTATGTGACTTTATCTAGATGCTACTTTAAAAAATATACCAAAGGATTCTTCTTTGGACCTACTTATTCTCATGATGACATTTAAAAGTCTTCAGCCCCTGGGAGCACTGCATCTCTGTCCTTGGACTAGAGTCCAAAACCTGAAATACACTTAATGTTCTGCTAAGCACTCACTGAATTCCTGTACCAGCAAATTCTTAACTTAAAGAAGTTTAACTTTTAAAAAAGTACTTAACTGTAGTGCTAATGTAACCTTGTAGACACTTCTTCTAAGGTGGAGATGGAGTTTGTGGTAACAGCATCATTACCACAAAGGGTCTTTACCAGGGTGAGTCTTTGGCCAATCTTAACCTGTTCTCATCATGTCCTTTATAACGATTGGTATAAAGTGAGAATAGCCATCCTTTAGGTTTCTTCCTTGGGGATCTTTATTTTATACTGATTCTCAAGAAGTAGTCTGTGTGTGGGGAAGTGGGTATTCTAGGCTGAGTCAAAACAGGACTGGCAGAGAGTTTTTTGAGCTCATTAACTTTCATCTTGGGAGAGATCATTGAGATGGTCTTTGATCTTACCTAGCAGCTCTGTGAAGTGAGTACACCAGTAAGGAGAGCTCTGGTCCTTAAATACCTACATTTGCAAAACAATCTTACTGCTTGTGGGAGAACAGGTACTTTCATAAAGTTATCAAATAAAAATAGGAACATGTTTCTAAAGCACATCCTTTCCTTATCAGCAAGAAATGGGCAAATCTCTGATGGGCCTCATTAGTCAAGAATTATGTTAGGCACTGTGGAGTGATAACAGCCAATGACACAGTTGTGATTTTTCCATATTCTTACTGCTTTTAACATACTAACATTTGGACCTGGGTTAGCCCTTTACATTAGGGAAAGCAATCAGTGAGATGCCTGCAGTACATCCAACACTGCCCATTCCTTTTACAGATCTGAAGCTTCTTTCTACAGTTAAGTTTGAGAATGTACAATGTTATAATTAAGAATACTGCTTCAAGGTTGGATCAATGCCCTTGCATAAAGCCGATTTCTCTTGTTCATAACTGAAAAAAATTACCAAACAAACAACCCAGCCCAAATGTTATTAGTGGTTCTGATTAATCTGAAGCAGTTTAAAATATTTCACCCTAGAATAGAGGTTTAGTTTCCTTAGGGACAATTTTAACAGCACAACATTTCTTTCCAGCAGCAGTTACTTAATTATTCAAATGTATAGTTACATGCACTTGTATGTGGTTTATTCTGAGATGTTTATGTATGTGGATGCTTGAAGTATGTTTGTTCTAATTCTGTTTATTGAGGTATGTTCTTGGAATGGATTGACTTGTGCATATTTTTCATTTTCAGGAAGTACTGGTGAAACTTGATGTTCTGTATTGCATTTAAAAAAAAAAAAGAGTGTGCTCCCCATAGTTTTTGCAAAAGCAAGAAACTCTTGTTTTCAATTGGCTTGGGCAAGCAATAGTGAATATTGGAACTAAAGCTGTTTTAATGGAATTCTAAGTAAGGTGACACTTTTGTGTTAAAAGTGTGGTAGTGGTAGTATGTTAAACAGGTTCAATAAGGGGAACTGCAGTTTAAATAGTAATCTTTTCTATAGGAATATCAACTAATGCTAAGTAATGCAACAACATTTACATTTCACTTTCATCTTCTTGGCTTTGGGAAGAAAGTTTTACCTATTCTTCTACGTGTGACCTAGTCAATCGTTAATTTAATATTGAGATGCAGGCAATAGGGGCTGTGTACCATGTAGATCATAGCCCAGCATCCATCTTGGCTGTGGCTGGTATGCTCTACAGAGGGATAATGTCTCATCTGTGTGGCTGCAGCTGGTTCACACCATCTGGTTTTGGAATAAGCATGTGCACCCAGATGTTTGCTGCTGAGTACAGAATAGAGTCACTATTGATTGCTGAGTCCTGTCACAGCAGCCCTTGCTCAGCATCTTAGAAGATAACTTAGGAATTCTGTTGGGTTGGCTTTTTTTGTTTGTTTTGTTGTTGGTGTTTTTTTTTTCTTGTTGTTTGTTTGTTTTGTTTTAAGTGAATGGTTAAAAAATGAGTTACAGCACCTATTTATTTATTTATCTATTATTATTGCCTCCACTGCATTCTCTTGCCTGTCTTAAGGCTTCAGGGACAGCTACAACATAATGCTGTTGGCTTTCAGTCACAAGTAGCTGGGTTTTTTCAGTTATACTCACTCCTTTGCAGGATGTTCATTGCTTTGAAGCTTGAAGACTATCTTAAGACATTCTCTGAAGTACTTGATTCTTGTGGTAATAGACTGCATTTATAGACTTCTCCCTGCTTTAGTCAAATCCTTAATGTAATGGCAATTCTAACCCTACTGCTTAGCATGATGCATGCTGTTCTACAGACTAGTGAGTTATTGTATTTACCATTCCCTTAAGTACCAATGCTTCCTTATAAGTAGTGTGTTATTAGCTGAGTAGCTCTAATCCCTCCACTTCCCCAGGGACAGTACCTAGGATACATGTGAAAGATGCAGAAGTATATTGAGTTGTTCATTAAGGTACTCAAAGTTTTCACCATATATGAGGCGTTCCACTGGAGTTGAGACGTGGCTGCATCTAAAATGTGACAAAATCCCATGATGCACATTTGTAAGATCAAGCTGTTGTTATGAATTCAAAGCTTGGAAAAAGGAAAACCAGAGAGGTAACTTATTTTTCAGACTTTTAGATCCTTAAAAGGTGAAATTCAGCTATTGTATTCCTTTTTGCTGTGGTGGTCGTGCCTGTCTAGCTATAAAAATAATTTACTGCATATGAATTGCTTTCTTATGAGGAAAAAACCCAATCAAACAAATTAATAGTGGTAGAAGTATAATGAAGTTTAATGAAAGTAATATTAGCTAATAGTACTTCCATATTTTGAGCGTTGTTTTCTTTACAGTTCTATGCAGTGCCTTCCCTAAGCTAAGGAATCCAAGCACTATGTAGAACAACAAGACTTCTACCCCATTTACAGTAGAATATTGCTGGATAGCTAGAGAATTCTCTGCTGCTGATAAGAATTTTAAAATTATTTGGTAGGAACTATTAAAAAAAAAATAAAAATAATAATTCTCCTGCCTTTATGCTAAGACAGAAATGGTCTTTTCCACAGTTTGCAGGATAGTTGAACAATGCTGGATGTGTTGTAACACAGAGAAATGGTGTATGTTTAGGGGTAAAATGGATGTGTGAAAAAGAAATCAGTGTTGAAAGCCATCTTTGGGGGAAAAAAAAATCTTATCAGTAAACCAAAATGCACAGAAACTTTGTGTATCTTTCTGTAGTAGAATAATGATTAAAGGTCTTAGCACAGTACCTCTGATGATCACCAAATGCAGCTACATGTTAATATTGTTGTGCATGAGTATCTTATACAATCAGGTATTGAAAAGGAAGCTTTGGAAGGTTTTTCACTGTAATCACAACACGAAGCTGTAAACAGCAAAGACTGATTTTCATAAACCCTGAACTATACTGGCTTGGTTTGTCCCCCTCCAGTGTGCTTGAGAGCTCTTTGTGATGTGCTCCTCAGAGAGAGGGGATGTGCTGCTGGCTGGTCAGACAGGTAGGTCTGTGCTGTCATTCAGCTCTATTTGTGCTAGGCAAGCCTCCCAAGTGTCACTGTGTCCTGATGCTGCCTGGTTACAAAGCAATGTTGATAAGCTTTATCTTGTTATTAGCCCATAATGCTCAGTGTGAGCAGAGGTTTGTTTTTCAGAGAAAGATGTGAATATTTTTCTCTCACCTGAAGAAGAATGCTGAAACATCCTTCAGTGTTACGTAAGCATTTATACACTGATGAAATAAAGATAAAAGTAGTTGATTCTTGGGCTTTTTTTTTAATCAGTATTGGCGTCTCAACATAAGCAGTCTCTGTTTTCTCTTTGTGCACCAAAATGAAAATGTCAGACACAGCCTTTTGAATTGCTTGCCTTGTGTGGCTACTAACTGTGCTTTTAAGAGGCACTTTTGCATCAGTAATTTGAGAGCAAATGGTAATACTTTTAAAATTCAGCATCAAAATATTTAAAAAAATAAACTTAAGGGAGAAATCATGTGTCTCTGAAAATTCTCCATGTATTTTCTGGCACATACATATGTAGGAACTCAAGCCTGAAAGCAAGAGGAGACATCATATTGCAAAGTATGCAATGGCACCTTGGTGCCAAGATAGATTCAGTACAAGTGGTTTGGGTCGTTGTTGTTATTCCTGGCACTTTTGGGAAGAATGATTTCATAATGCCTGAAATGTTTCTGAGAAAAGGTCACCAAGGCCTCTCTCATTCCCTAAACTTTTAATTATTGATATGGGTTGAGGAACTGTGTTTAGAACTAGTGTTATATATCACACTGGTAAGCAGTGATTTTTTTTTTTTTTCTGTGTGTACTTAAAAAACCCCACCACCCCAGCCCAGAGAGGAAGAATGTCATGTTATGCCCTCTTTGCAGGGCTGTGTTTACAGTTAGCAGTGCCTATGTTTATAAACTATGGGGAGGCAGTCTTCGTGGAAATACATAATTGTTATTTGTAGGGCCCGGAGAAGCTCATGAGAAGGTAAACCAAAGTGATTACTTACTGGAAACCTTCACAGCAGTTGTTTTCTCAAAGTGAACCTTGAGTTTTTGTTGCACTGGTATCCTGAGAGGCTCAATAAACTGCACAGGCAGCCAATTGGTCTAACACCCAGATTATGGCTTAAAAGTGTGTTGTGTTTGTTTTTTTAAAATTTATTTTCAAAAGTACACAAGAATATCTAATAGAAAGCTTTAAATTATGATCTCTCAAAAGGAAGGGTCATTTTGAGTCTGACTGAAGTTTGGACTGTAAGCAAATGGTTATCGTGTACCAAATGACTATGAAATCAGTGGCTGCTTTGGTTCAAGAGGGAGTAGTAGAAAACAAGTTTTCCTTTAAGACAGGTGCTCTTGTCTTTAAACCCTTGATGCTCTGGAATTTCCTTCTCTTCCAGAATTGAAGTTTTCTGTATGCAGCTCAGCTTTCCTGAATTCTCTTCCTTTATATAAAGAACCCTGTTCATTAGCTCTGGATAGATTCTTTTCCCTCACTTATTCAAATGTCTATTTACAAACACCAGTTCAAAGAAGCAATATTACATTTCAGGAGGTCATGTCCAGAAAATAACTCTAAACAGCTTCAGATGCCTTATCACCTTTCTTACAGTGAAAAAGTATTTCTGTGTTGTTAATTTCTTAGGCTTAGTGTGAATTCTCATGAATATATTAATTACTTGAAGACCCCACTTTAACATTTTAGCATCTTCACCTATCTGCAGCTGTAGCTATTTATTAGGCTTTAGACAGTTTTAACATAATTCCTGAAGTACTTGCAGAAAACCTTGAGGATGCTGAAGACCTTTTTAATGCTCTAATTTAGTATGCAAAAAATATTGCCAGGGACTTCACTTAATGACAGTCTATAGTGTAAAACTTCAGTTATATTTCTTAATACCATGGCCTCATTCAGGTAGTAATAAAGCAGGAGCAACTGAAAGCACAAGGTCTAGCTATTTATCCTGTTCTGTTCTTGTAGTTTAGTTTAGTCACTGCTTGAGTGGGATTCCAAAGAAATGCAAAGTATTAGATGAAGAGGGTTTGGAAACTGTGTGTGCTGTCTTCCATCTGAATGTGACATGATGCTATTCCTACAGCTGGGCTCTTTTTTGCTGTTTGCTTTGGTTTTGGTTTTGTTTTATATATATGTATAATAAAATAAATATATAGATGTATATATATATATTTATGTATTTTTTTTTGTTGTTGTGGAGTTTTTTTCCTTCCTCTTCCCTTACTTGTGGTTTAGATAGTTTCTGAGATCACCTCTTATTTGCTGCAGCCATAACATGCTGCTTTGACCAAAGTCAAATTGCAGAATTGCTCTTGGTCCCCATAAATTCCTTTCTCAAAACTTATTTTTCTTTCTCTGCAGTAATGCCTTGGGTTTAGAGCAGCCACTAATTAACAACTTTTTCCAATTACTTGGAAATAATGGGAAATTACTAATAATGGGAATTAATAATTAAATTAATGGGATCCCCCATTTGGATCTCTGAGAATGTAATTGCCATTCTGTTGCCTAGTCTTACACAACTTTGGATTTATTTTAGTATTGTTTGGCATCTTTATATGAAAGCTGTAACTAAATTCTCATTTATGTTGAATTTTTAACTTGAGGAAAGCATAGGAAGAGAACCTGTAGTGGCTGTGGCACTGGGGTTTGAAAGCACAGCTCAAATCTTTAAGAAAGAGAAGGGAAATAGAAGAAAGTTATGGGCAGAACAATTACAAAACTTACTGGGACATGACTCCTGTTTACCAAGA
The DNA here is from genome assembly GCA_024611195.1 of Ceyx melanurus. Taxonomy (NCBI): domain Eukaryota; kingdom Metazoa; phylum Chordata; class Aves; order Coraciiformes; family Alcedinidae; genus Ceyx; species Ceyx melanurus. The sequence continues at coordinate 15,334 of JANHGL010024587.1, read as the reverse complement.
AAAATTCTGTTCCAAACTGCCAAATTACCTTTCAAAACGGGAGGGGTTTTTTTTCCATGTAAAACTTAGGGTTAATTAGCTTATTAAATACTAGGCTGAGGAAAATATTCTAGGTTGTACTCAAAAAGAAGTGCTTTGTGTTTGAGATGAAACAACTTTATTAAAGATAGACAAGGAGAAGTAATTAAAGATATGGAATAATATATGCATTTTTAATATCATCAATGGTAATGAGGGCAAAAGGAAGAGATAAGTTTAATGCTGTGATCTACAGTAGTGCAGATGAAAACACCAGTGATGTGATGTGTGTGCCAAGGCAACTCCCTGAGAAATATCTAGAAGGTAATAGCAGCTGTTCCAGGCCAAATAAAAAGTCTGCTTAGCTCAGGGTGTTGTCTGCAGTACCCATGGAGGAATGTAGTGATGATTCTCTGACTTCTATTTCTACCTTCTATAATTTTTAGTTGTCAGAATTTTCTTTAAGGTGCAGGAAGAATTTTGGAGCTTTTTGAAACCTTGGAAACGTTTGCTCTTGGCAGTTTCCAGTGGTGAAAATATTTAACCACAGAACAGATCAGTGTTGTCTTCTGATGGTTCCACATGCACTAGTGGATCATTTTATTCAATATCAACTAGTTCTTTGATTAGTTTTGTTTTACCTATGATTTTTAGATGTTGTGGAGACTCTCCTGAGAGCTGCTCCAGGCTTTGGATCTGCCTTGTCATCCTGTGTAGTGTTTGTGTGTAAGTCTGTAGGAAATATGCACATATGTCTGTGTGTGGATAGAGGAGATATGAATAAAATGCATATAAATCTATCTTCTGCTATGCCAAGAATCAAACGGTGTTGGCAGACAGGGTCTGAGTATATTGTGGATTTACACAGTGATGGTTTTCTCTGGTTCTCTGTTCTTTTGCATCATATTATGAATGTTCAGGTTTTCCTCTTAGCAGAGGAATTCTTTCCCAGTAGGACAGACAGGAGCTCTGCACATGGGAAAGGTCCTGCAAAATTGTGTGATGTTGTGCTGTGCTCAGGGCTGAAAGTAAAGCCAGAGGTTTCAGGCTTCAGGAGCAAGCAATTTCCATGTTCATTTCAAGTGTGTCATTGTCAATATGGGTAAAAGATGTTGTCAGTCAGGTTGTTAACTGTGCAGATGGGAAGCAAACTTTCTGAAGTGTTCTTTCCTGAGCACTAAGTTGTGGTGGTGTCAAGTGGTGTTATGTTTGTTTTGGCCTTGGTTTTGTTCCCATACTTTTTTTTTTTTCTCTCTCTCTGATTTGTAAACCCTCACGACCAGAATCTACTCCTCTCTTAGGCTTCTCCCTAGCAGAGTTTTTTCTTCTACCATCCCACCCCACAAAAGAAACAGGTCTCCTCGCTGGTTTGATATGCCAAATTGTTTTCCCTGCTGTCACTGGCAAAGTGCAGCTTGCTGAAGGTGGCACAGAGGCTGTGAAAACTGTCATCCAGTTGCCATTTATGTGACCACAGGGCATGTGCATGTAGGAAAGTTTGGTTTTAGTTCTCTCTAGAGATGTTTGTATGAACATCAGAGAGTAAATTGGCCTTCCTGATTATTTTAGCTCCCCAGTTGAAGGGGAACCTGCCCTACAAGTAAGGAAGTTCTTCAGTGATATTGAGAACTTGCAAAGGAGTTGCAAGTCTCCCATCCTTTTACTTGCCCTCTCTCTGACTTGAATTTTATTTGTAAGAAAGCTTATCTGAGAATTTCCCAGGTCACCCCTTACCTTTGCTTACCTTGTGTATGAAAGTGATTGATTTTCCCCTCCCCCTCCTTCTTAAACAGTATATTTTCTAGTATTTCTTGGTTATTTTTAGCTAAAAAAACCGTATCTTTCAGAGTAGTAGATGCTTCACCTGACTATTTCTTCTAGTTTCTCTTGAGTCAGCATTCGGATGCCATTCTGCATTTAGGAATGTGGTTTTTGACTGCAATCAAAATAAAAAAACATTTATTCTTAGAAGAGTGTATTAAGGAGAGAACTTGTATACTTTTGAGGGCTTCTTTGCTCTAAAGTTCTGGTTATTATGCAAACAATAAATAGCAGTCTCTAATCTTCATTAACCTCATCAGGTCAAGGTAACAAGATGAGCACCATGTAGTAGCAACTTCTTGTTTTCTAGTAGTGTTTTTTTAATTCTCCGATTCTAGAGTTAATGTTGAAATGTTAATTTTATGTTTCAGTTGTAGGATTGAAAGTCAGACAGTCAGCTTTAAAACCCTGGAAATTTATTTGGTAAGCAGTTTTGTGTTTGAGATTGCTTTCGTTTGTTTGCTTGGTTGTGTTTTGTTTGCTTTAATGGGTTCTGAGAGGGAGAATTATTTCTGCAGTTGTGAACAGCCTCATGCGTGCTCTGCTGATTTGTTTTTTTTCTTCTTTTTGTCTTCAGTAGTATTGGGTGACCCTGCTCAGTAAAGCCTGTAGTGATCCAAGGCTGATTCCTCATGGGAAGCTTTAACAGCAGGGACTAGTACCAGTGTTCCCCAGGATGCTCACCAGTGATTCTCATCTGCACAAAGCCCTTTCAGCTGGAAAAGGTTCTTGCTGTGAGATTAGTTTTTTGATTGTTGCTGGGGCCAGTACTGATCACCTGGGCCTTGTTCCCCAGTCTCCTGTCTCTTGCCTTAGAAGGGACTAAAGGTACTGTGGGAGGAAAGAAGAGAAATTAATATTTGGTGCACAAAGGAAAAAAAAAACCTTATAAATGCATATATACATATTTTTCATTCTTTGGAGATTATTATGTGGCTTCATTCACTGAAATAATTAAACTTTTATGAAAATATAAGCTGAAGTGATACCATGCTAGGTGAAATGTAATAGAAATCTCAGATCAAGTTGCCAGTACTTCCTTTTCTGGCTCTCTTTCAACTGTGCCTGTGAGCAAAAAGGAATGGCATGTATTTATACATTTGTAAATAAGATCCCACACATTTTCCGCTTGAGAACATGCACTTGGACCTTTTATGGTCAGGAAGGGGTGTTTCCCTCTGCAAGCTACCCAGAGAACCACACATTTCCAAGTATGCAGTTCAGAAACTTACAGATAAGACTTCGTAAATTTGCGTTTCAATAAAGAAGTTTGGAGGATAAAAGACCAATTTACTTCAGGACAAAAAAAACCCCAACCAAATCACCAGGTTTTAGGGTTGATGTTCTTTCTAAGCTGAATTGCATGGCTCAACTTTACTTCTAAAAATAACACTTATATCAAGCTCTCATGACAGTGCTGCTTCTCTTCAAAATGTCTGTTTGCAAGAGCAATTCAGCTGATAATGGCTTCTTTTGATATCCAGAAATGAGAGTTCTGGATATTCAGTGGCAGTTGATCATAATGGATCAACCTTCTCTAGCAACAGCATTCTTAGAATAATTGATTTTGTGTCTTTAAAACAAGACAAAAAGCAGACCATAAATCCCCACCTAGGTGACACATAAAATATTTCAAAAATAGCAGCACCTCTCAGGTCTATTTCAGTTACCAAAGAAATCTAGGATTCAGTTTGACTTATCTCCAACCCTATCAAATGGATGCAGAACATGTAAATGTCCCTGCTATGAAAATGTAGTGTTACAGCTGAGTACTGTAGAAGGCACGAGTGCAGTAGTTTACTTGGAGCAATTTAGCTTTATCATAACAAATCTGTTATCTTTCTTTTATGTGAAGTAGTGACCTGTTTTAGGAGAGCTGTAGTGAGCAGTACAGATGTGTCCAGGAGGGGTTTAATTTTCCACCGACTGTATAACTGCTGATGATCAGAGCTTTGAAGACTGCAAATAATGTGAAGTTGGATGATTTGAAACACTTGAAATATGCTAGAAGAGGTATAGCTTTCTTAGCTGTTAGAAAGTAGTGCCAGTACTTCTGACTCACTGAGTACTTCACTCTGGCTTTTATACTAAGAGGTTTTAAATAGCTTTTCTTTAAACCAGTTATTTGCTGTCTTTGGATTAAGCTGAAAAAGTCTTTAATACTTGCTGAAAAAGTAGAATGCCTACAGGAATAAGAATAATCACTTGCTAATTAGGAAGATGAATAGGCTTCAAAAGTTTCACTTCATTTCCAGAGATACATTACACTGAAAGATGTGAAGCCATTGAAGGTTTTTTTTCAATTTTTAGACTGTTTAATTAGGTCAAAATGAAGTCACGGCAAGCTGAATATTTTAACAGTATGTCTGATTACGTGACAAGAATATATTGTGGATTATTGTGCTTTTATGCATTTTACATGTTCAGTTACACTTTGAAATAAGCCCGAAGTTTGGGGAGCTTGTTTGTTCTACTTGGAAAGGATGAATTGCATAGGATGGCTCCGCTTAGGCTGCCTTTGGTCATGTTGTTCTGCAAAGGCAACATTGGTGCATTCTTCAGTTTACATCACAAAAGTCTAAATATACAGGCAGTGGAGACCTCCATAAAGGATTTGGCCTAACATTTTGTGTTAGCTGTGTCTGTAAATTCTCTGAATCAGTACATACAAGTAGGAACTCAAACAAGAATAAGGTTACTTGACAGATGCTTTCTTATGGAGCTTTCTTGCCAAGATCACAGTCTTGCAGTGCACGTGGTATCTGATCTTTGAAAATATGTAGTAAAACAATTTTCAAGAGTTAGGTAGTAGTTGAATTTCTTAGTTCTTATGCAGACAAAACTCAACTTTTGTGGTACTGTAGTGTTTTGTATTTTTTCCTTCTTAATAAAGAATAACAAATTGGCTGTAAAATGAACTTTTTGGGTAATATGTTACTAGAAGTTTATTGAACGGGGGGAAAAAAGTCAGAAGAAGTCATTATATGATACTGAAGAAGAATTTGCCTGATGAATATGGTTGGTGCTTTACAATGAGGTGGTCTTCCCCTGCCATAGCTTCTTTATGAAGGACTTAGAACTCAGAATTCTTGCCTAACTTGTATGTGTGAAAGTCAGGGAAGTTATTTGAATGCAAAAATAGTTATGTGATCATCTCTTGCCTTAAGGTGAGCTAAGAAAGTAATTCCTGTTCCAAAGCAGTAATAATCAGTGGTGTAATAGACTTTCTGTGGCACTTTCTCAACTTTGTATATGCCTAGAAATCCCAGTGCCATAGTTAATTAGTGCTGTTCAACCAGAGGCAAGCAAAGTTATTACTTAAGTGAAATAAGTGAACAGGATTAAAACAGAGGAAAATTTGCCCTCAAGGGAATCACAGAATCACAGAATGTCAGGGATTGGAAGGGACCTAGAAGATCATCTAGTCCAACCCCCCTGCCAGAGCAGGATCACCTAGACCAAGTCACCCAGGAACAGATCCAGGTGGGTCTGGAATGTCTCCAGAGCAGGAGACTCCACAACCTCCCTGGGCAGCCCCTTCCAGCCTCTGGCACCCTCACTGGCAACAAGTTTTTCCTTGTGTTTCCCCTAAACCTCTCGTGCTCCAACTTACCTCCCATTGCCTCTTAGAATCATAGAATGTTTAGGGCTGGAAGGGAGCTCCAAAGGGCATCTAGTGCAGCCCCCCTGCAGGGAGCAGTGACACCCTCAACTAGCCCAGGCTGCTCAGAGCCTTGGCCAACCTCACTTTGAATATCTCCAGGGATGGGGCCTGGGGAGCCTGTTCCACTGATCCACCACCCTCAAGGGAAAGTACTTCTTTCTGATATCTATCTAGCCTCTTGTCCTGTCATTGGATGACATTGAGACCTGACATTGGCCTGGGGGTGTTGGCTGATAGCCGGCTGAACGTGAGCCAGCAGTGTACGAGGTCACCAAGAGGGCCAACAGCATCCTGGCCTGGATCAGAAATGGTGTGAGCAGCAGAAGTACGGAGGTGATCGTGCCCCTGTACTCAGCACTTGTGAGACTGCACCTTGAGTACTGTGCTCATCCAGAGAGTCTCCCAGGGCCTGTCACTTGTTCCCAAACCTTAAGACTTCCTCGGAGAGGAAGAATAATTATAAAGGACAATAATTATAGTGGGTGACTCTTTGCTGAGGGAAATAGAGGGGCCCATTTGTAGACCAGACCCATCCCACAGGGAGTTCTGCTGCATCCCTGGGGCTCAGGTCAGAGATGTAAAAAGAAAGCTCCCTGCACGGGTGCAGCCCTCTGATTATTGCCCCTTGCTGGTTATCCAGGTCGGTAATGATGAGGTTGCAGAGAGAAGTCCAAGGGCAATTTAGAGGGACTATAAGGCATTGGGGAGGCTAGTTAAAGGCTTGGGTGCACAGGTGATGTTTGCAGCAGTCCCTCAAGTAGAAGGAATAACATAGAAAAACTGTGGAAAACACACCTGATTAACACATGGCTCAGAGACTGGTGCCACCATTGGAATTTTGGGTTCTTTGATCATAGGGAAGTTTTTATGGCTCTTGGTCTGCTGGTGGCAGATAGAGTGCACCTATATCAAAGAGGAAAAAGGATCCTTGCACAGGAGTTGACAGGGCTCATTGAAAGGGCTTTAAAGTAGGTTTGAAGGGGGAAAGGGGTGGACTTCAGTCTGCCAACCCACTTGAGGTGGATGGTGGTGGTATGTGTGACAACACATATGCAGAGCTCACCAACAAGTTGATGGCCATGGAGGTAGCTGGGAATGGTTGGATGACAAGAATAAAAACTAAAAACTCCATTTTTGAAATGCATATATGCTAATGCATGGAGCATGGGGAATAAGCAAGAAGAAGTATAGATATACGTTGGGATGCATGGCTGTGACAATCACAGTCACTGAGATGTGGTGGGACAGCTTCCATGACTGGAATATTGTTCTGGATGGCTGTGTACTATTTAGGAAGGATAGACTAACAAGATGAGGCAGTGGTGTTGCTCTTTGAGAGCAACTGAAATGTATTAGGTTCTACCCAGGGAGAGAGGTGGAAGAAGTTGAGAGTTTGTGGGTAAGAATTAAGGGCCATGGAAAGGGGAGTGAAACTGTACTGGGTGTCTGCTCCTATAGACCACCAAACCAAGAAGATGATGTTGACAAGGCCTTCTACAGTCAACTGGAGGTAGCCTCTAGAGCACTCTCCCTGGTAGTCATGGGTGACTTCAATCACCCTGATATTTGCTGGGAAGCCCCCACAGCCAGGCATACTCAGTCCAAAAGGCTCTTGCAGTGTATAGACGATAACTTCCTGATGCAGGTAGTGGAGGAACCAATGAGGAAACCTGGACTGCTGGACCTTGTATTAACTAGTAAGGAAGGACTGGTTGGGGGCATTAAGGTTGAGAACAGCCTTGGTGACAGTGATGAGGTTATGGCAGAGTTTAGTATAGTAGAAGGTGGAAGGAGAACAATAAGTAGGATTCAAACCCTGGACTTCTGCAGGGCTAACTTTGAAGTCTTCAAAGATCTGTTTGCAGGAATCCCATGGGCTAAGACTCTGGAGGGTAAAGAAGCCCAAGACAGTTGGTTGACTTTTAAATACCACTTCCTCCAGGCCCAAGATAGGTGTGTTCAATTGAGTGAAAAATCAAGTAGATGTGCTAGGAGACCTGCCTGGATGAGCAGAGAGCTTCTGAAGGAGATTTCAAGGAAGAAAGAAATGTATATCTCATGGAAAAAGGTACTTGTCACTTGGGAGAATTACAGAGAAGCTGTCAGAGCATGAAGGAAGGCAACAAGGAAGGCCAAAGCCCTCTTAGAACTTAAACTGGCAAGGGAAGTAAAAGATAAGAAGGGCTGCTTAAATATATCATTGGTGAGAATAGGGAAAGTGTGGGCCCACTGCTGAATGAGGTGGCAGCCCTGAGAACTGGGGC
>JANHGL010024585.1:0-12468 GCA_024611195.1 Ceyx melanurus | reverse complement strand
CATTTCAACCCATTCCCCCTCGTCCTTTCACTGCAGGCCCTTGGAAACAGCCCCTCTGCAGCCTTCCTGGAGCCCCTTCAGGTCCTTGCACAGATCCCTGTCTCCAAGAAGATATTCTATAGAGTATTCCTTCAGGACCACCTTGTCACACTAGTTTTCTGGTTCATACCATTCTCATGGGATTTGGGACTGGAGAAGGTGAATTGGGTGAACATCAGCACCAGCAGACACCTCGAGTTTTTGACAGAAGAGCAAATTGTGGAGACTCATCCAGTCTCTCATGCAATTCACACAACTGGCCTTGTTTGCTGCTCAGGCCATATCTCAACCATTTGCCATAAAGCACAAAGAAACCCAAGGTCCTGCCTGCTCAAGGTGCCCTGATGTGTGACCCACCAATCACCTCAACTTGGTACCCATGGTCAGAGATGGACAGGACAACAAAATGCTGCATTCTGATGAGGATGAGTTCTCTTGCTAGCACCAGGAATCAAAGCAGCTGGTCACAGGAAGGGTTGTGGATGTCACCTGGGGCAACATGGTCCATTCCTTTCCCATCACAGAACCAGGTATTTGGAGTCTACTTTTTAAGAAAAATGAACATTCAAAAAGCCTTCAGGAGTGCAAATGTTCTGCACTAAAGGCAGTCATACATTTAATGTGTGTGTGTGTGTGATTTTGACTCTGAGAAGTTTTAGGACCTTGTCAGAAATTGCTATTAGAGGTTTCATACATGTCCTGTTTTCCTCTGGTCTTTCCCATGGCAGGGAGTGAAGCCATGCAATAGGCATGAGTCAGATCTTTCTAGCCAGGACCCTGCTAAGTGTTTCCAGTTTTCACAGAGAGCTTGATGCTTCAAAATTACATTATTTAGGCTTTTCTCCATTTGGATAAGGAATGGACATATGATCTAAAAACGGAGTTTTCTTCTTCTCTCACAACAATTCTAAATTTTACAACAAGAAAGAAAGGAAAGAAAGGAAAGAAAACAAAGAAAGCAAAAAAAAAAACCAAACAAGCAAGAAAGCAAGCAAGAAAGAAAAGATGAACATAGACTTTCTGATTTTAGCTAAAAAGCTTCAGTAAACATCTGAAATTTCATGCTGAAAACATAAAAAAAAAAAAGTTGCTTAATCTATAATGGCATTTTCTGTCAGGAAACATTTGAGAGGTAAACATTTTGGAACAGCTCTGGAAATGTTTCTTTGCCTATCTCAGTTCAGTGCACATTAACTATTTTAAATATTAGTTAGAAATATTTTTTTTTTACCCTCCCTTTCAGGTAAGTTCAGCAATAAATCCTCAAAATGGTTCTGTAGCTTTCCTCCCATCACATTGACTGTGACCCAGTTTAATAGTTATCAAGATAGGAACCTGCAGGTTTGAAAGCAAATGAGTCTCTCAGGAATTTATCAGAGGCTCTGGATGTCATTAGGAGCAATCAGCAGCAGGAATATGGTTGTAACTTAGTGTGAATGCTAAAATTAAAGAGCCTCAGCATCTTGTTTGACTGTGCATCATGTTTGGCTCTGCTCAATGGTGGGTGGAAAGCATAAAAATAAAAATATCCACATAAAACTGGACTGAGGTCCACCCAGTGTATTTCAGTAGACTATATTCAGTAGTTTTAGGGTGGCTAACCTCAGCTTTCCAATCAGCTCAGTCCAGTAACACGAAGAGAAACATTATCAGCTCTTTCTGTCGTGTTAATATCCAATTTATTTTTCAGCAGTGCAATTTCCTGCCTGCTCTTTGAACAGCTATCAAAGGACAAGACACCAGATCATGGCAGACATTCTTCTAGTGGTGACATCTGCTAAACTAGTCAGTCTGTTCCTATACAGCCCACTCAATGCATCCTAAAATATTTTATAAGCCACCAGTGGAACAGAGAATGGTAATGTGGGTCCCTGACCTTTATTTGAGCCACCTTGATGTTCAGTACAGATGGGGAATCACACTTCAGCAGCCAGAATTTCTGGGTCCATTCAGCTCAGGGTTTTTGTCTTACCTCCAAACCCAATAAATTTCACTTAACACCATCTGGCACTTCATATCCTCCACTGTTTTTCATCTGAGAGCACTGGCAAATCTGCATACGAAGCTTAGTCCAAAAGCCTCTGAAAACCAATGGAAAGATGGTTTTGGATCACACGTAAAAGTGCAAGACTTCAGAAACATGCTTTCCACAGCTTTGCTGGAAGATGCTCCTCCTTTGAACAGGCACTCAACCAGCAGTGAAGACATCCCAAGAAAACATCTGGACACCTCCAAACAGGTTGTCTAATTACATTTAGAAAAGCTAAGAAATATCACTAATAAGATATTACAGAAACTATTTTGTGTTAGCTTCATTTGTAATTTTGCTTTGAGCAACACCACTGATACAATGAATATTAATTAATGTGTTTCACACCAATAGACAAGCACTGCTAGGGACTCTGCACTGCTAATTTTCACTTATTCACTGGACCTGAAGCCTTTGCATCTTTTGCAGTCTCCTGTACTATCTGGATATATCCCAAAATGTTTTCCATACCAGTACTGACTTCTGCCTGTCTTTTATGTTCTGCAGCCAGAAAATAAAAATTAGCTATTTAATTGATAATGTGCCCAAGCACCTTAGTTTTCTTGGAGGTTTGATTGGAGGTTTGCCTCGACCAGTCATTCTCATTCAAGGAGTTGATCTCTGGTCTTCAGCATCCTTCTGGTTTGTGGTTGTATCTCCTAAGCATGAACTCTGCTATGCTTGAGCCCTGCTCCCTTATCCACATCTTCAGGTCCTCACTCCCATTCTGTCTAGTCCTTGTCCTGGACCATCTCCTGTGTCACTGCTCTTCCTAGTCTTCAACTTGGTCCCAAAATAAATATTTCTTCTTAGAAGAGTTCCTAGATATATTTTGGGCAAATTTCTGGCCTTTCATCTCACTTATCTAGACCACTGTGTTCTTTAAATTCACATTAATTGACCACAGTTATTCTCATTAACTTCTTTTGAGCTCTGCCTGACCCCGACCACAGTAATGAGACCTCTCATAAACCAGAGAGTCAGTTAAAGGACGTCTGACAAACAATATCATAGACTGTTCAATAAGCAGCATTCTTGGTTATCTTTTCTCCCAGATATAGACTGAACTGAGAATCTACAGGGCTGACAGGACAGCAGGCTAGAGTAAGAAAGGAAACTTACACAAACTTACACCCCAGACCATTCAGGCACAGCAGTGAAGACTCCATCTGCATGTATAATGATAAATAAAATGTTTAAAGGCCATATTCTAGATATAAGGCCAGTTGTCATAGCATAATCTGGGTTCAGATGGCTAAAAGCTCCTCACATCCATACAAGGAAAAAAAAAATTAAAAGGAAAAACCCCATGTTGGTCACATGCAAATTTCCCATTGGGAATAACCCCTATCCCAGGCTATCCCCAGGCATTGTCTGAGAAAACTCACTTGGCCCAGACCAAATCCACCCAGTGGAATGCACTTGTGGTTTAACAGTATGGACAGCAGCTCTGTCCTCTGAGTGGTGAGCACCTCTGGGTGCAGAATGGAGGGTGGCCCCAGTTTGGCAGTCTCTCTGCCCTCCTGAGAAGAGCTTCCATAATGGGAAGAAAGGTTTCCCTGGTGCACTGAGTGCACTGACACAGTCCTGCTACAAGTGTCTTCACCAGGCTGATGGGACAGGAGTGAATTCAACAACAAACAATTAAATAATAAATTTTAATTCATTAAGTAAGTAAGTAAAATAAATTTAACAAACCAATCATCTTCAGCCAGGTGAGAGACCATCAGTCTTGTGACTAGCCAAGGGAGAAAGTGACAAACCACAGTCAGACTGAGCATCAACCTCTTCACACCGTGCCCATGTCACCCTGGTGGATGAATGTGTCCAGTTCTCATCATTTAATGACACATCCAAGACAGCAGGATACCCAAAACCAACCCTGAAAGCAAACTCCCACTCTGAGGCAGCTTCATAACTGACAATGAATCAACAAATTTTGGCCAAAGCTCAGTTCTTCAGCAGCCCAAACATTCCAGTCTTTACAGAGAGACCTTGAATTCTGTATTACAGTCTATATATAGCCCATCACTATTTTTTTTTGCTCTGTTTCTTCTTGCTCCATTGTTCACCAGGACCCCAATCAGTGTAGATGTAAGAAGTTGAGACAAACATCAGCAAGTTGATAATGTGCACAGAGTATCCATTTATGTGCTGTGAAACATGTTAGGAGGCCAAGGTGGAGAAATCATACTGCAGAACTGGCTCGAATCTTGGCAGAGCTCATTTTTTATATTGTATTAAACCTAGGAAGACATTTACTGACTTGTACTAAACCAAGTCCTGCTATAAACTGATGTACAGGTTATCAGGCACATCTTTCATATGTTAAGTAATAGAGCTTTTTCTCTGCTTGTAGGATGCTGGCAGGCAGTAACACCAAACTGAAGAGTTGTACTGAAAGGAAATTGAGAGTTAGGAGTCAAATGATTTCTTGTCTCACAGAGTTTAAACAATACATTTTCAATCCTAAATGTTAACAGAATGAATAACAGAATGAAGTCCATTAGAAGTAAAACATTGGAATGAAGTTCAAAAAGGGAATATAGAAAAAGCATGCACATAGGTAAGCCAATGTTAAAATTAATACATATCTATTAACAAATATTCTGAAAATCCATTTCCTAGAGCTTTGAAACCTAATAATGAAAATACTCCAAACTCTTCTGAAGCAAGTAGTTTGCCAGACTGCTGTTCAGACTAACAGATGATCAATATGTACTACATGGGCACTCATGATGCATTGTCTCATGATAACAAAGTCAAATAAATACTGATGGTGCCTCCCACACTACAGCCTTTCCTCACTGGAAGCACGTCTGAAGAGATACCTCAAACTGAAGGGTCAGTGTAAAAGATTTTCAAACAAACAGATAAAAGTGAACACAATAGATCTGCAAGACCAGATGGTACTCACCCAAGAGCTCAATGGAAATCCAAAGAGGAGATTGCTGGGAGGTTGCAGAGCTAACCTGCTGTTTACATCAGCCAATGTCGAAAGAATAGAAGCAATAAACATGACACAAAATGAAATAACAAGGCAAACTGGTAAATATTCTAAAAAATAATATTAGGCACATCAGAAAGCAAAGTGTAATGTGGGAGAATCAAGTGCTGCATCTACAGGTGGAAGGCAACTCACACAAGTCAATGAGGGTGTCACAGAGTCTGTGGAGATGGTGATCTGGGTAATAAGGTTCATTTGGATTTGCACATCTGGGAACCTATGGAAAAACTGTTCTTGAACAAGGGAGGAGGTCCACTTGTAGCTCAACAACTAGTTAAAGCAAACATGGAATAAATGACCAAGTTTCATAACAAGGAGAGTCATTCTGCTGTACTGGATGAGGTTCTGTGCTGCTAGGACCTTTGGCGCTCTGGGCACACGTTTATTTTAGAAAAGACATTAGCAGTGAAAAGCAGGGTGATTACTTTTTCAGGTTATACTAAACCATCTAAAATAGTCCAAACTAATGCTGTGAGCAAAGAAATTCAGAAGGACTGCGTTGGGATTGTGCCTGGGGGTGAGGAGGGTGGTACCAGGGGAGGTGGCTACAGATGTGCCCCTGTAGGAACTTTCAAGGAGCTCCCTCAGTTTCCAAGTCAGACCCACCTCTGGCCAAGGCCAAGACAAGCAGCACCTCTGCCATAACATATTTAAGAGGGGATTGTGATGGGAGGCTGAGTCCTTGTAGCCCTCAAGAGATCAGTGGTGGGGAAGAATCCTGTCTGCAGCCTGCGGAGAGCCCCACGCTGGATCAAGGGATGGATCCTGAAGCAGGACATGACTCTGAGGGCCACCTGCACTCCAGTGGTTTATCAGTGGGAGAACTACACCCACAGAAGGGACCGTGCTGCCAGGAGAAGTTCACAGAGGACTGTCACCCGTGGGAGAGTTGCCACCTTGCCACGGGGAGGAACCTTCCCTCTGAGGAGGAATGAGCAGCAGAAACAACATGGAATGGACTGGGACTGACCACAAGTCCCTGAGCCCCTGAAGCACTGGGGAGGAGGAGGTAGCAGAGCTTGGCCCAGGACAAAGGGAAGGCTGAGGGCAGATGGTTTTTATTTCAGATTTGGTTGTATTTATGAGATAAAGTACTACTCTGAATCATTGGTCAATTGATGGTGAGTTTTGTTGTTTAAATTAAACTGATTTTGTTTCCCCAAGTTGAGCCTGTCTTTTGCCCATGATCATAATCGGTGAGTGAGCCCTCCCTGTCCTTCGTCTTGACCCTCAAGCATTTTGTTGTGTTTCCTCTTCTCCATCCCACCAGAGCATGGTAGGAGTGAGTGAGCAGCTGCATATTAGCTTTATTGCCAGCTGGGAGGGTTCAAACCACAACAAGGACTTACAATGCTAAGTGACTGTGCCATAAAATGGCAGACGACATTCAGAGCCATATGAGTAATGAGAAAAAAAACAATCCTAAGGATATATGCACAATAATGAGCACTGAGTGAGCTACTACTGTTGGGAATAAGATCCTGGAGCTACTGTAGATGTTTTTCAAAAATTTTGCAGAGATTAAAAAGGCAGAGAGAAAAAATAAGACCAGTAGGAAAAGACTTCAGAGAAATACAAATAACTTTTGCACAGAGCTCCAGTGAACCGGTTTCATATAGGATAGAGCAGGCAAGAAAGGGCAACAAGACTCCAGAGAGGGTGTTCCAGACAAGAGCAAAAATAGACTAAATCCCTTCATCCTGGGAGAAAAGAAGACAGAGGGGACCTGAGAGAGGTCTGTGAAGTAATGAGTTGATGGAGAAGATGAGCAGGAAACAGTTGTGCTCCATTTCTCAGAACATTAAGGGCCAGATGAAATGATCAGGCAGCAAATTTAGAACAGAAAGGACATTTCTCTCAAAAATGAGTTACAAGACTCATCACCATGGACAGGAAAAATTACAAATTGGTATTTCAAATAAGGCTTAAAATAGTAATGGTGACTAGCTCCAAAATGGCTACTAACACCATAGGACAAACTCAACCTAGACTGTGTAGAAGGAGGGAGTTTGAGCTAATGATAATAATACTGGGCATCTTGGTGGCAGTGTAGGTCACAGGGACCACGGTGAGGAGGTGGGATGGGGCAAGGAAGGACATGGTTCTGCTGCTTCCCAGGATCCACGGGAGACCAGAAGTGCTACAGGGAACAATCCAAAAGAGTTCTGGCAGAGCTGAGACTGCACCTTGTGTCCATCTCCACACATAACCCCTCTCCTGCCCACATGAACAACCTCCCAGCCTCAGACAGGTCCTAAACAAACAAATGGGAGGATTTTTACTGGTTTCAGTGATGGATGAGGTCAGAGCTGGCTGCAGCCAGACCAGATGCCAGTGCAACTGTGCATAAATCAGTGGGTTGGCTCACGGATGGCGGAAGAGTTGAGGTTTTTGCAGGTCCTTACCCAGCTATTCAACCTCCACATCTCACACCTCTGCAATGCAGGAGACTCTATCTGCTCCTGCTGAAGTCAGTGGAAGAGTTGTCCTTGGCCTTGATGGCTCCTTGCTGCTATGGTGTGGCTGAGCCTCCTGGCAAGTCAGACAGTATTTCCACTGGGGCCAGGCTGAGAACTTCAGGCTTTTTTAGCTTTTAAACAAAACTGTTTTTTGTAAAACTGAACCTCTCAATCTGTAGCAGAGAGCATCCAAATTGATCTGCAGGACTGCCAAGTGCTTGGCTCCCACCACATGTACATTGATGCTTCAGAAAGTCAGATACCTGATTGGGATTCAAAGATACTAGGGCCAGAGGGATGCTGTATGAGTATTTAGTCCAGCTTTCCACATAAAATAAATTAATACAGTAACTCCCATAACAAGTCCACAACTTAAACCATAACACAGAGTTTTAAAAGACATCCAGCCTGTATTTCTACAATTCAAGCAGTGTAGACTCCATTATTCCTTAGGTAATACATTGCAAAGGTCGTTATGTTCAGCATAACTACATAGCTCTTACCACAAGCCTCGTTTGGTTTGCCTCCTGGAACTCATTGCATTTCTTTCTGACAAGACCATAAAGCCACTGGGCAGCAGCAGTGTCCTCCTCATGGATATCTGAGTGAGCCACAAGCACCTCACCCTTTGCTTTTTGCTGACATACATTGAAAACCATTTTTTTCAGAACTTGGATCATTGTTATAGCCCCTCTTTAAGCTGAGGGGAGGATTAAATGTCAACATTCAGTCTAAGAGAAGAAAATGAAGCTGCTGACTGTCATGAGCACTTTTCCCACTGAATACATATTGACTGTGTCAAGTGAAAAACAAGCATTTAAAAAGAAATACAATTTTAAGTCAATGACAGATACGACTCCAATATACATTGGGTGTGAATAATTCTCATTTCTTACCTCATTTCACTCTCCTTCCTGAGTTTCATACTATCCAAGAGGACTATCCTATAATCCTGCCCATGCACATTTGCCAAGTCTCCAAATAGCTTTAAAAACCCCACTGATGAGAGACCACCAACTTTACGGGTTCTTGCAACTCCCACTGTACATTTTATGGGTATTTAGCAATGCTACAGGGTTTTTCTAATGCTAGAGAAATTTCTTTTCACTAATAATAGACATATGTTTCAGCAGCTTTTTCTCACTTTTTCTCTCCTCTCCTGCCTCTATTTTCAAAGTGCTGATTTTTAAGATGTATTTTTCATAAAACTATAAAGCAGTGCATTTTGTTCTTTTTTTTTTCCATTTTTTTTTTTTCCCCAGATTAGAAATTGGACAAACTTTTAGCCTGCCAAGGTTTGGGGTTGATTTTTTTCTTTTTAATATTTTTTTTCTGTTGTTTAAATACTTCACAATAAAAGAATGTGCTCCTGATGGAATTTTTATTGAAAAAAACAAGTTCTCCCCTTCTTTCTTGTATCTTACACACTTCAAAACACATACTGAAATTCTGTAACCTCCAAAGAAAGGCAGATACTCAAATGCTGTCAAACTATTAATGACACTGTCAGTGTACATGACATATATTTATACATTAGAAGAAGAAGGATTAAGGCTGCATCTCAAACGTGCTTTGATGACTCAACTTTACATTGACATACTCAGCATGCTACTTGCAATCAGACTTCTGGTTTTGCTCTTCAACAGCATTTTAAAATAATTCCTCTTGCCTAAGGAGGCTGTTGGAAAATGTACAGGGGAGTAGACGTTCCTCTTCAACAAGTGCAGCCCTCTGGTTTTTCACAGGATTTGGAAGTGTGTTCTGGTTTTCAGAAAGTACAAAGCTGTCACCAGCTGAATAACCTTTCAGAAATTCTCAGGATGTTTTCCTGGTGAAGGCGTCCCATCCTTCAGGCTCTGCTTTGGAGACATCTCCGTGGCACCAGCCTGCAGCACTTCACCCATTGCCTATTCTGGGCACTGAAGACAAGCTTTCTGAACACCCCAAATGGCACCTACCACTAAATCTTGCCACTTTATACATTGTTTCCTTTTCCTTTTTACTTATTTATTACTAAAAAACCCAAAACAAGTAATAAAACCACCAAAACAAATAAAAAATAAAAAGGTACCTTCTCTGAAGACATGTTCTGGGGTTTCACAGTCATTTCTTTCAACCACATCAAATTTTATCAGAGCAGAGAGCCACCCAATTAGGTGTTTCATCCACTGGCAGAAGGTAGAGACTAGATTAGTTCTGTAGTGTTAGGGAAAGCTCAAGCCCATAATGGATGGAGTTAACCCATAACTTTGAGTAATGCAGTACCAGAGGATGTTGGGATGAGAGGTTACCACCTCTCCAGTGATACTCTGATTTTTATGCAGGACTCGTGTCCTTTACAGGGGACTGACAAAGGGTTTGTTTCCTTATTTATTTCCACTTGAAAGCAGAGGTGGCAGAGTTTCATGGCAAGCTTCTTGCTTGGCACTTACCTTTCTTGGTGGGTCTCAAGGCAGAGGATTTACCCCTTTCCTCTCACCCGTGTGCAGACACAGCCACACCACCACATCACAAAATGCCAGGTGTATTAAACAGGCCCGTGCTGGGTTAGTTTTGCTCACCCAGGAGAGGACCCCAGGGCTGGCAGAGGGAGGCAACAGGAGTGTGGTGAGACGGAGGCAGGGCAATGGGATTGGACAATGGCACGAGACCACCAGCTTGGTTCTGCCACAGAAGAAACCTCCCCCTCTGTGTGCCTATGCCCTGCCTTCCCTGTATCTGTGAACACGAGCCTTCTGGGACACTGCAGGGCTACTGAAACAATGCAACTCAGTGCAGACAAGGCTGTTGCTAAGTGGTCAGGCTCAGAAAGGAAAGGTCAGAAGTTTTGCTACAGCTCATAACCACAGTCCTGTTCCTCTGCACTTCTTCCACACAGACAGGTGATTCCTTCCATTTGTTTTCCACCTCATGCCATCATTTTGGCACATAGGCAGCACGCAGCAGAATGAGCTGCCGCATCCATATGGCACAGAGCAGCCAGCACTGCACGGAGATTTTCTTGCACTTGGTCCTGAAAGCCACCTTGCTTAGCAGCATGGAGTGATGCCACGCTGCTCCTGGCCTGAATCCTGATGGCAGCACGGCCCTGCTGCTTTGCTTTCCAGAGGTGAGGTGGTCTCTGTGAGCTCAGGCACCACTGCCCACCTCTCCTGCACACGGAAAGCACGCCAGGGGCTGGGTGGCTACCATGGCTTGCTCTGAAGGGTGACTCTGATGGAAATTCATCCTATTGCTTAATTTAAAGAATAAATAATAGCTTAGGCTTGGTAGAAGAGGTTGTATGGACCATTAAATTGCAGTTTAAATCTCTTCTGTTTAGTCAGAAGCAAGTTTTTGTTTCAGCCACCTCTAGGGTAAACCCAACGAGCTGGTCACAAGAGTCCCCACACCTTTTGCACTGCATTAACTAATGAAGTAAAAGCAGGTGAATGGACTCAGAGCAGGTCTGTATGACCAGGGTTTGCGTGCCACAGTTGGCAGCTGTCACTGCTGTATCCTCTGCGAGTGGGGCACAGATGGGGACAGGCTACAAGCACCACACACTGAGTCACCCTGAGGGACAAGGGCCATCGTGACCCAGCCCTGATTCAGGCCTTCCTAGCTCTCTCGTGATAGCCATAACCACAAGGGTACTAAAATGAGAGAAGGGGGAAGGTCTGACAGGCAGTTATGTGACTTGGGGACGCTCAGGTTTAGGTTTCTTCTTGGAAGCACTCCGCAATGCAGCTACTGCCAAGGGAGCAGCTATATAACCAGCACCCAGAAAATACATGTGCCATAAGAGGGAGATGTAAAAGCAAATCATAGAAATGGCTGAAAACTCTTTAGATTTTAATGGGCTTCATCTATTTACCCCCTGAAGAGATTTGGCTCGCAGAGTCAAGCTGGAACAGCATGGGCCTTTTAGATAGACAAAATTTAATGGCTGATACTGAAATTCAGCCAAGATCTTGGGTTTAATCCTCCTTCTCTTGTGAGAAAAGCCATCAGATGTTTCACATAAGCTTCCACTGAAAGATAGACCTTCCTGGCAGGGCTGCTTCTAGTGATGCTCACTGGGACATTTGGGAGTAGCCAGGTCAATCAAAAATACCTTTGTTGGCTCTCACCTCCGAGAGAGGAACCCAGAGACAAAAGATGGAGAAAATGGTCATTAGGACATGCCCTGTCATTAGAAGCAATAATTCATAGGCTCTAGCTGAGGATTTGCCTGCAGCACCACAAGGCAGGGGCGTGGTGATGCTACCCACACTGGGATGGCAGGCACTTCTGAGTTCAATTGGCTCACCTAAAGTCCTTTTGTAAAAACCAAATCAAACTGCAGTAATACTCAGGAGGTGTTAATGGAGGAGGCAGCATGACTGTTACAGATACGGTGCTGAACCAGGACATAGCATCATATCTTCTCTAGCACTATCCCCAGTACCTCTGGTTTCTCTACCTGAAGAAGCTCCTGCTCTGTGTGCTTTGAAGCAGTCTGGACATGGTAGTACAAAGCAGAGGACATCATCAGGCAGAGCTTGTCTTGCTTTGTGGACTTCAATTAGGTCAACAGAAGCTCCCCCTGCTCTCCCCGTGTGGTACTGATGGCTGCTAGGTTGACATGCCATGGAAGGAGGAGGGTGAGGAACAAATATCCCTTTCTATTCAGTGAGTTCAAGCTCCTCACAGCTTACATCCCATGGATTCTCAATACAACTTAATGTCTAAAGGCCTAAGGTGGCTTAAAAACAGAAGCCATGTGCCTAAGTTATAGAATCATAGAATTGTTTGGGCTGGAAGGGACCTTCAAGACCATCTAGTTCCAAATCCCTTGCCATGGGCAGAACACCATCCACTCGAGCAGAGATAAGGTGGAGCATAAGAGGTTTAGGGTCAACACAAGAAAGAACTTTTTCTCAGTGAGGGTGCCAGAGCTCTGGAACAGGCTG
>JANHGL010024582.1:0-23665 GCA_024611195.1 Ceyx melanurus | reverse complement strand
CCTGCCTGTCACTTAGGAAGAGCGTTAAGTGCCCTCGGCTGCGGGAAACCTCGTTATCTCCTTGGAGATCCTATTGCTTCCCACTGCTTGCTCATAGTGACCTTTACGCTATCCCAAGTGAGAGGATGTCGCAGAAGGAGCCTTGCAAGTTATTCTGCTGACATACAGTACTCTATTTGCTGCTGGTGACACAGTGCTGTTATGCTGGATATTAGAGAGGAGGCTCTAGCTGGGCTGATAGGCATGGGCCAGGTGCTGCTTCCACCGAGGGAGGTGATTGACAAACTGCCTTGCCCCATTCCTTGCTCCAGCACAATGCATGGGAGCTGTGCTTTCAGCGTGTACTCCATCTTGCTAGAGACCTTAGTGTGACTTAAAGTCTATGACTGACAGGTTGGTGGGATATGCCATGGGATACTGCTTTTTCTAAGGTGGAATTAAGCTCAATTGCTTGCCATGAGTTGAGTGGCTCCAGGCCAGCCTTAAGAAACTGGGACAGAAAAGCTGTGGGCAGCTTTTGGACTCATCTTGATCATCACAGTTGTACCGAAGATCTGTAAGTCTCTTTGTTCCGTTTGATTCGAGGTACATAAGCCTCATGCAAGAGATCTTTCCAGAACTTGAAGAAGTAATTCTGTCTTGTATTAACTGTCTGAAGAAAAGTTAACTCTGGCTTTAACTGTGTTTGCTTACCTTCTCCCCGTCTTCCAGCAAATACTACAGAAAACAGGAGCTGCTTTGTCCCAGCTCCAGTGTATCACTGTGTGTTGTGTAAAAAGTATCCTAACCACATGCATGGAACCTTTCAGTGTTTGTTGATGAATTTAGGTGCAGTCCTAGTAGCCTGCATGGCATCCATCTAGTGGGTTATCAAACTGCTTTGCAAGCTGCTTTCTGTGTCTAGATATCCTTCAGTAGTCCTTGTGTCCAACCATGGTATCAGGACTCTTCCCTGCCGAAGTGAATAGGGGACATTTGAACCAGCTTCAGGTAGAGTAAAAGCTTGTAGCTTTTTTTATCTTTAAGCCCACAGAGGTTGTAGTTGTAACTTCTTTACAGAGCACATTTCTGTCTGGCATAGGTCAGAATCCCTAACTCCTGTCCATTTGTGGTGAGAAGTATCTCCCATGCACATGTGTCTGGAGAATGGCAGGATTCATCCCATTTTCAAAAAAACCCTGCTACAGTTTTCCAGCACTTTTCCAGATACTGACTTCAGCCCTACCTTCAATGGCTGTAAAAAAAAAAAAAAAAGAATAGCTTTACCTTTCTTACACTGTGAGTTGACACAATCATGTTGTAAACCCATTTGGGCAGTTTCTTACAATGGCATCTGTTCCCTGCATAGAGGTGTTTTCACACAGCATCTAGATCTTTGAAATCCTTCTCCTGGGATATGAGAGTTGTATGCTACCTGAGATGATAGCATTGTCAGGCACTGGTTAGAGACTGCGTGAACAAATTGATCAAATTTGGTGTATTTGGCATCTCAGAACCTGTTAGTGCTTGAAGCCTTAATGTTGCTTCCAAGTAGAAAATGCAGTATGTCCTGTTGGGCGTTTTCCCCAGCTCTTCATTGAGGTGATTAAAACGAAACTTGCTGTACTTTTTAGCCAGCTGTACTCATGGATGGGTGCTTCTCTTCAATGTCATGTTAAGAGTGCAATCCAGGGAAGAAACTGATGTGATAAAGAACACAATATGGCATAGGTGCATAGGCTGATGTGAAGAGGAAACTGTATAATAGGGAGTGAGAGGAAGCAGAGAGCTGTTCATGTAGTTTAACTTTCATGTCAAAACATGAAGTTGAGAGGACTTTTCTTTCCAGGTAGCTTGTTCTATCAGGAGTCATGGTTTAATATGAAACATGGAAAGAAAAATAAATAATTAAAACCACAAAATGGCAGTGGCCACTTCCCAGTAGCAGTTAAAAAAATTTAAAGTATGGGTGAGAACATTTAAATGGAAAACACTTGAAAGGATGGCTTGTGACTTGTAATGGGGTTTTCAGTGTGGACTACAACTGCCAGGGTATTAGTAGCTCTTGAAATAACACAGACCAGACCTGATTCTTCTGCATTAAATTATTTGGGTGTTTTTGCAAGAAAAAGAGCAGGAACAGGGCCTACTCTGGGAAACATAAAGGAACAGCAGTGTTTTAATTCTTGCATGGTTTTTTTTTTTTCTTTTAATCCTCAATTCTTGAATTCATATGACTGCATGAGGCTATCAAATTTCATATGAGTAAGGGATAGTAAATTTATAGCTTTAGTGTTTGCAGTGAACATCTTAGAAAACATGAACTCTGAAGGTTCAAACAGAAAGCAGGAAGTGGCAGTTTCATCATTAAAACTTGTATTTTAAAGTCCTTGGAGTTGTCTGTAATATGAAAGTTGTATTACAGGTGTTACACAGAAAAATGAGAAGGAATTGTGATGTTACTTCTTGTTCTATATATCTGGCATGGGCCAGACTTACAAAGGGGTAAAGCCCTATATCATTTTAGTTAAGCTCATAAGCAGACTTCCTTTATAAGCTATTTTCTCAATTCCCTCCTCCCTCAACTGACTGCACACTATGGAATTTGTGTTCTAGCTGTTTCTTACCTGGTATTTCCATGTCTGCTTTCAGACTTGGGGTCAGTTTGAGGGAACATTTCCATGTGTCAATATGCCTGTGGAGATACCAGATCTAATGGGAGTATTTCAAGCACATAGTCAGTATGAAGCTTGCTTCTTTCATAAAATGTTCTTCAGTTGTCTATTTAAAATTTGGTGGTAGCATAAATAAAAATTAGCCTTCCCTTGGATTTTGCATCATAAAATGTGTGGCTTTCCTATTCAAAGCCACAACAGAGCATTCTGGATGTTGCCTCTTCTGTGACCTGAAAGAGTTAAGAAAATATACACATGCTTAATTCCTAATGTGTGTTTTAACTTAATTTCATAACAAGACTAGTGGAAGAGAAATGGCCACTATATTGGAGTAATAAGAACAAATATCTAGATTATTCTTTTTAAGGGCTAAACATCTGAATTTATTCCTATTTTTTTTCTGTTCACAATATTTTCTTTTGTCTTCATTTACTTGTATTTATGTTCATGTTTTCTTCCCTAGAGGGAACTGCAAGGAAAAGATTCAGAGTTTTCTCTAATTATAGCATATTGCTATTATAATGGTTAATGTGCCTCGGCAGAAAAATATCTCAAGACAGTTGTGTCTGAGATGGGGCTTTGCTAGCTGTGCTTTGTTTGTGTTAGAGGCCCTTTTACTTATTTTATGCATTTGTTGATAGATCAGTAAATCTTAGCCACCACAGATCAATTACGAAAATGGGGAAAATTTTCAGACATGACAGAGCTTATGCAGTTCTGAGAAACAATTTTATTAATTTAGGTAGGAAAAATAAAATTGAGGAAGGAGAAGGGACCAACCTAATCCATTTCTTCTGTCTAGGAATGGAGCCTTCAAACTGACTCCCAACTCATGCAGTATTGAAAGTGTACTTTGGCTGAAGGTCTTCGGTTTTAAATTTATCAGAACATCTTTCATTTCCTTTTTCATTAAACACTGTCTTATATTTAGTTCTCTTTATAAAAACTTTTTTTTTTTTCTAGGGTGGAGCTGTGACTCTTCTGCCAAGGGAGGCTCAGTTAGCACTTTTTCACAGCAATCTTGGTAGAAAGGTGAATTGAACTCATAACAGTGAACACATAGCAGACAGCTTACAAATTAACTGTCCATGGTAATTGGTCATGAGTTCCCTCAGTTTTGTTATTTGACATAGCCAGCTGGGGGACTGTGTTGCTTCCTGAAGTGGCCTTCTTGCTGTGTGGTGCAACTTGTTTCCTTGCCTGTGGAATCTTGTGTTTATTGGACCTCTTGCCTGCATGCTCTTCTGTCTCCTCCTATGCTGCCTGGGGACTGGTTTGATGTTCAGCAGTAAAACATTTAATAATTTCATCATCATGTATCTGCTCAGCCAGTTCCTTTAATTGGGTCCTACTCTTGTTAAGTGGTTAAAGTTACTTTATTGATTGCCTTGTATTGCAGACAGATAATTATGGTTTTGAGTGACTGTTGAGTTTTATGGTTGTGTTTTGTTTTCATCCCAGTGAGGCACTGCGGGTACTGGAGAGTGACACGAAGCTTGTTGTGAGTGATACATGTTAAACAGTTTGCTTCCACAAATCACAAAATGCTTTGTTTTTCCTGTGGAATAACTGTTGTTGAGGCATGTGTAAAGAGGAATAAATCTAATTTGACTTTTAGCTTTCCAGTCATCTGAATTAGTAGCAGCATAATGGAAGCTGGTAGAGGAAAAGCTGAAGGTTAGCTAACAAACATCAGTAGCTAAACTGATTACCTGCATCCACCTGTGACAAACTCCTCCAGTCATTTACATATCCTTCCTGATATATACAAGTTGTACATTAAGTTGTCCATATTGGGAAACTGCTGGTGAGGGCTGAAACCAAAGATGCCGTGGGTTTCAGATGGTATTTTGGTGGATGGCAGCCACTTGAACTGAGGTCTTCATTGTTGCTAGTCACAGTGGTAGGAGAGTACAGGTATCTGAGTCCTGCAGATCAGGGTGTCAAAGCACCACAAACTTCTTTCTGGGTAATCATAGAAATATTTTATTGTTTATAATAAAAATATCTGAATCTCAGTCTATCCTTTCAGTTGGGCCTTCCCTGCTGAAGTTTATCCACATACAGCAGATTTGTCATGCATACTCCATTCATGCATACTGCCATATAGACTGTTACTGGTCTCAGCACTAGTTTGTTTCCTTCAGGTTTACTGCTAAATCTAGATGCCTGTGAGCTTAGAAGCCTTCTGGGGGCCACCTTTGTTATATTTACTTTTAAAGATTTCTTGAAGCACAGAGAAAAGATTCAAGAGTAGAGGAAGTTGGAGGGATCTGTGGGAGCAGGTTGCTAATCAGCTCTGTGGAATCAGTGGGGGTTGGAAGTACACAGTCTTCAATATGGCTTTTTAAATTTCTTTTGTCTTTTCAGAACACAACCAAAAATCTTCTATGTACTTGTTCATACAGCTGTCTAGGAAAGAAAGATGATTTAAGGAGAGAAACAGCAAAATATTTATTTCCTGTGGAAGTAGAAGCAAGATTATATGCTTTTAAAGGGTATGTATTAGATTTGTTTGGTAAGAAGTCCATTAGTCATCAATATTCATTAGAAATAAGGTTCTTTCCCTTGAGGTATCACTTCCTGCCATTCACTACAGAAACTTCCCCTATCTTTGTTTTCTCAAGAGAAAAGTTAGTCTAGATTCAGGCTTTCAAAATAATGGCCCATTAATCACAAGACTATATGTCTAGAGAAACAATTCATTTAGCTGTGCAACAGCAATTACAGTTGTTCTCAGTCTAACTGTAAAGCGAGTTCTTTTTGTCAGAATTCAATGGCAGCAAACTTAGACCCTTTAATTTGTAATGGAGTTGCTACAGAATAGAAAATACACTGAGTACACAATATAGGCTGAGTAGCAAATGCAGAAGTAAGTTTTATAATGTAGGTAGTCCCACTTGTCTGTTAGCTGGGTTTTTTTCTTCTTTTGATTCATGTATTCTCATGTTTACAGATCTACTGTAGTTTTCTGCCACTTCCTGCTGACAGGGGAAAAAGCCACGCAACTCATCTGCTTGAAGATTGTTGTAATGTATCCGGAGGCTGTTCCTGTACCAGGAGGTGAAGGAAATAATGGACAACGTGGGAAACTTATTTTTTCCCTTTTTGTTTTTGGAGCTGTGTTGCTCTGTGCTGGATTCCTGCTTTCTGTCTTTATTCTCCAGTCATGCCCATCTGGAACCTTCAGTGACTGTAATGAGGTCCTTAAGGCTGCTGGGCCTGTCCTGGCTGTAAGTGGACTGGTTTGTGTTTTACTGGCACGATCAAAGGCCAGGCTGTATATACGACAAAGACAATTGCAAAATGAGCAGGTGTACAGCCTTGTTTTTTGTCGTGGGAGCTGTCAGTTTGCCCAGTTTCTCATATTTGGATTCCTGTTTTTAACTAGTGGAATGCTAATCAGCATCCTGGGCATTTGGGTTCCTGGCTGCAGCCCCGGCTGGCACAGCATACAGCTCAACCACACTGGCACTTCTGATGTGGACCTCCAGGGCTGTGGATTCCTGTCACTTCAAATCATGGGACCTTTGATTGTGCTCACTGGGTTGTGTTTCTTCGTGATAGCTCATGTTAAAAAGAAACAAA
Organism: Ceyx melanurus; assembly: GCA_024611195.1. Classification (NCBI taxonomy): domain Eukaryota; kingdom Metazoa; phylum Chordata; class Aves; order Coraciiformes; family Alcedinidae; genus Ceyx; species Ceyx melanurus. Next base: position 17,423 of record JANHGL010024582.1, on the reverse strand, counting down.
ACTTAAATCTCAACCAAGAGTCTTGTGAAAGTGAAGAACATCCTCAGATCCCTGAATCTTTTCAGGTTACAGTAGGTGGGTAAATAATGTGTAAACTTTACATATGAGAATTAGTAGGGTTTGTTTGCGTTTGGGTTTTTTTTTCAACTAATAATTTACCTCTGAGTATTATTCATTTGAGATCTAAACACATCAGACCTGAAATATCAAACCAGCCAAAGCAAAAGTATTGCTTTGTCTCATATGTTTTCTGTATTGTTGAGTTACCCTTCTCTCAAAGATAAAACTTCTCCTTTGGCATAAAAAGAAAGATCTGTCTGTGCAAAAGAAGCCATGTAATCTGACACAAATGAGTCCAGTCCCACTTCCTTTCCCCAAGGATGTAGCTGACATTGCAAATCACTGGTCTAATGACTTGTGTGACTCTATTTAACATTTATTTTAGCCTTGAGCTTTGACCCCTTAAACAGGAGAAACAGATTATAAGCAGTGTATTTTTTTAAGCATGGCCACATCTTCCATCAGTTAGAGATATAATTGCAAGATGCTTCTTCTAATTGCACAGTATTTAAGTAAATGTTGTATATTGGCAGGGAAAGCACCTTTGCATATAGCACTGATTTTAATACTCCATGAGTACATTCTATCCATAGGTTATTCTCATAACTTTTTAGCTCTCAGAAAGGATTAATGAGTCAATCATAGTATTGCTTGACTGCCATCTGACTGACTGGACTTGAAATTCATTGTGTAAAACTTTTTCCTTCTGCCTGTCAAACCAATGTACAGACCTGTAACCTGGTGACCCTCAGAAAACATGAGGGTTTAAAGTCAGTTTTCCAGCCACGAGGATAAATCAAAGGGTTGTAGAAAGGAATTCAGATAGTCTTTAAAGGCAGGAAAGCAAAATTAGTGGATTCCTTTTATGCTTCCATCAGGAAAAGTAAAACTGAAAGGCTGAAGGCTGAAGTCTGGTTGGCATAGTGACATCCCAGAACAATGGTGACTCAGCTAGAAAACACCCCACCACCTCACTCGACACTTTTGATCCTCCATGACTTGTCCCTGCACACAAATTACAAAGGAAAAATGATGCTAGGCAGCTGTAACGGTTTGTCTAAATTATGCAGCCTCAGTGACTGATATTAACATTCTGTTTAAAAAACAAAAATTTGAAGCTTCTCAATGACAAAGCTGAAATTGGGAGATATGCTGCAGAGTGAGTTACTTATCTTAAGCTGAAAAGTAAAATCACTGAACAGAATTTGCTTGCTTTTCACCCAAACCAGGACAATAAGTTTACCAACAGTAACTGTGTGATTTGCACTTCCAGTTTCTGAAAATGGACAACAGTGAAGAGGTTTGTCTCCAAGCTAGATGGAACATTACCCCCTTCCTAACTGCATTTCCTAAATGAAGTCTTCCTCTTGTGGATATGCTGCGTCTTTATTCTGGGATAATTCTGGTTTGGAACATATCTCCAATGTACTTGTAACAGCCCAGAATATGTTCAGCAGTTATGTGGGAACACTGAACTTGTAAATTGTAGAAATTGTAAGATATGCAAGTGCAAATACTGCTATTCCAAAGCCAAGAAGTTTTCTAGAATGCAGTTGGAATAAATGGTGCTCAATTTTATATAGGTAGTAATTTATGGGTTTTTTTTTTTCCCTAGGTGATACTGTAATGGTATTCCCACCTCCTCCACCTCCTTATTTTGCTGATCCTGTGTCACCAACTGTGACACATTGTCTTATGTCAAGTGGTTTGCCTACAAGTGAAAATCCTCCACCATACCACTCTATCTTCAGTGATGGGTAAGACTGTTTTCTTCTCTACCTTTGAAAATTTGAGACATTTCTCGTTATCCAAGGCCATGTTATTAAATAATCACTTTTAATTAACTCTCTATTAGGCACTACAAAGTTTTCTAGTGCATCACTTTCCTTACTTCAGACACATTACTTGAAATGAAATTAAAATATAGTAGTATAAAAGAGGAATCACAAAACACAGTGTAATTCATGAGGTTTAAATTCTTACCAACTTAACATGAATAAAATATTCTGAAGACAAAGTCTTAAATCATCGCCATATTTAATTAGGCTTTGATTAGATTTCCCCAGGTTGTCCAAGATAAGGTGCCTCTGACAGCAGAGCCCTAGTGGCATGGTATCCACACTGCCAGATTTTAGGATGCCTCTGTTGACCAAATACAGTAAACCCTTCATGACACCCATCTGTGGGACCTACGGCCCTGGGAGTGCCATTTCAGTGTGTTGGGTTCTCCCTGTGACCCTTATCTCCGTGCTTTGAGGAAATGAGACCTGCTGTGCTCATCTGCTTTGTTCCTGCTGTGTCAGTGTGTTGAGATAAAAGGATGTCTTACTGCAGGAGAAGAGCAGGAAGCTCCAGGGGTCTTAAAAGGGAGGTTGCAATGCCAGCATCATCTCAGGATGTTGTACCTTACCTATGCAGTCATTTTTCCATACATTGAGTACACCTGATTTGTTAGATGCTGCTGTTGCCAAGCGGAGGGAGCAAGAGCTGCTAACTGAAGAATTCTGTGCATAACAATAATTTGGAGGGTTACTTATCTGGGTTACCACCCAGTGGGCTACTAACTTGAGTGTGAAAGAGGTCACCTCAAGGTCCACCATACTAAGAACCAGAACTAGATGTGGTCAGGAGAGCTAGATGCCATATGACTAGAGCCCTCAACTTATTTTCAGGCACTTAATGATCTGGAATTCACCTTTTGGAAGGTCCTATGTCAGCTTATTTTTGATTGTGAGTTGGTGGTATGGGCTTACTCATTGAGATCTTTGGTTTTCAGAACTGTACCTGCAGAATTCTAATTAACATCACTTCAGCAACAGCTGCAGCCTGCCTTGCTGTGCCCAGTTGTAGTAGTGGTTGGACCACTACTTTATACCTTTCCACTACACTCCAGACTTCTCTGTGTGTTTCATGACCAGACGTACTGGCTCTGTGCCTTATGTCAGTACTCCTTCAAAACTCATGCTAATCTCCCTTTCTTAAGCAAGCTTGATACTTCTTCCGGCCCAAAGGCCTACATGCCACAGGAGGAAGATACTTGTGTTACAGACTTGTGCTTGTTATGTTGTGTGCTGTCACATCAGTGGCTTGGGTTTTTTTTAAGTCATCTTTTGAAGCATACCTGGTGGATTGTTGAGTCGTGGCCCCACACTGTGCGGCACTCAGCTCTCTAAATCAGTCACTGTCAACAACTCCATATTGTCTAACATTTCCTAGTGCTCTTCTCCAAACATTATTTCCTCATCTTTGCTGTATACAGCAGATGCCTCCTTTCTGTTGCTGTTACCAAAAGCCAGACTTCCTTTACTCGTAATCACTTTTTTAACATAGAATAAACACCTCTCTATCAAAAACCCTGCTCACTTTTCCTTGCTGCTAATGCAGCAGTCTCTAATGCACAGCAGGTCCTCACCCCAAACAGCACAAAAATACTTTGTACATACAGTTAGGGAAGGGAGACATTTGGTGTCTGGATGAGAAGCTGGACATGAGCCAACAGTGTGCAATTGGAGCCAAGAAGGCCAATTATATCCTGGGCTGTATCAAGAGAAGTGTGGCTAGCTGATCAAGAGAGGTGATTCTGCCCCCCTACTCTGCTCTGGTGAGACCTCACCTGGAGTACTACAGCCAGTTCTGGAACCCTCAACATGGGAAAGACATGGACCTGATGGAGCGGGTCCAGAGGAGGGCCACAAAGATGATCAGGAGGCTGAAACACCTCTCCTATGAGGACAGGCTGAAGGAGCTGGGGTTGTTCAGCTTGGAGAAGAGAAGGCTCTGGGGAGACCTTCTAGCCACCTTCCAGTATCTGAAGGGGACCTGCAGGAAAGCTGGAGAGGGACTGTTTACAAGGGCCTTTAGAGAAAGGATAAAGGGTAATGGGTTTAAATTGGAGAAGAGTAGATTTAGACTGGATACCAGGAAGAAATTCTTTACTTTGAGGGTGGTAGAACAGTGGAATAGGCTCCCCAGGGAGGTGGTTGAGGCCCCATCTCTGGAGATATTCAAGGTGAGGTTGGACAAGGCTATGAGCAGCCTGGTCTAGTTGAGGGTATCCCTGCTCACTGCAGGGGGAATGGACTAGATGACCTTGGCTAGGGCTGGAAGGAGCCTTCAATTCTATGATTCTGTGGTGTTTGGTTCCCACTGACTAAGGTCCAGCTTGAGGTTATGACTCTCGCTGAAGGATGCATGGCCTAATAAACCCTAACTATATCCATAATTAGTTCAGTCTTCTGGTTTTCCACCTAAATTGTTTCAGAGATTATATATTTTGTACAAAGTTGATGAGATCTGTTTATTACTCCATGCCCTCAACACCTGCCAATTCAGCATGACAAATGTAGATGTGGGGATGAAATGTCAGGTTTGATCAAGCAGAAGTACTTTCCAGAGAGTGGTGGCTTTCCTGATCAGGCACAAATTGTTGCTTGAAGAAACCTTTTATTTTAAGTATAAAAGTCTTTGCCTGTTCTCAGATTGCAGGTGAAATATATCAGCTCTCAGAGCTATACTGCTGCAATCAAAGGACAGCCAGGAGAGAAAATAAACTGCTGCTGAAAGAAGGAATTTGCATGAAATATCTGTTCTTACTGGGCTAGGTGAAGGTGTCCACAGCTGGAAGGCTTTTCATATCAGCTGCTGCTAGTCCAGGAGTTAGGCACCACACTGAGCTTGTCTGTCCTACAGCTCCTGTGTGCACTGTTACTCTCTGGTGCATACATCCCAGATGTAGATACAAAACAAATGGATGTGTGTGGAGAAATGACTTGCCCTGAGTATGAACTTGGACCTCTGGAACCTCTGATAACAGCCAATTCAAATATGGCCCAAGACCACCCACCCCTCCTCAGAAAAAAAGTTCCTAATTCAATACATTTAAAGACCAGGCTGGAAGGCATAACTGGGATAAATATGGGAGTGAGAGAGACAGAGTGACTCTTGTACTGCCCATTTGTAAAAGTGCATTGCACAAAACTGAGGGCTGCAGGTCCTCTCTACCCTGTAATTTCAGGTCCTGCAATCAGGTGTGGCTTCCTGCCCATGTGCTTTTTTTATAATCCATGTGGATTATCAAAGGGTGTGGAAGACAAAAGCAGCTCATCCTGCACTGAAAAAGGAAAAACAAACGGTGGTGAGGGTATGGCAAAAAAATATTTCCTTAGACTTCTTGTGGGCTCTCCCTGCTGGTGCATGTACCAAGTGACCCCTCTTGTCTTTACCCATTCTACACAATCCCTTGTGGCTGGATCAACTGTCTCAACCCATAAATGTCCAGTTCTGGTGCTCCAAATTTTGTGTGTGATCCCATCAGTTTGATTATCACTGATTGCCTGTCTGGACTCCTCTGCCACAAAGAGTCAGTTTGTAGTCTAGCTTGTTTGGGCAGTTTGTAGTGAAGTGAATAAAACAGCTCAACTTGGATGCGGAAACCCTGATCACCCACTTTGGTGTTCTGTGGCTTGGGGGTGTTCTAGCAGTTGCCCTTCCATGTGCCCCAGGGTCCTCACAGAGACCCTGTGAGTTGATACTACCTCTGGGTATTTCACTTGATCATAATTTCCCACAGTTCATCACTTGGTAGCAGCCATAGCATTTGACTAGTAAACATCGGTTCCCAAATGCTTTTGTGGAGGAGAAGCAGCGGCCTCATTCCTCGTAATATAGTGCTTCAGTTGAAGAGCCCAAAGCTGGAAAGGAATACTCATTTAATATGTGGGAAGTTACTAGACAAAGGTGATTTGCCTCTTCAGTCCATGGCTCTGTGTTCTGTCAGCATTTGCTGTGGTGAGGCCTGTGCTTGTTGAGACAGCTTGTAGGAAGCTGAGTCATGTTCTGATCCCCAGAGTGGTGGGTTTTTTTCCTGCAGTCTGTTTTATATTACTTCAACACTTGTCCCATAGTACATTGTGCCTTTAAGCGCACACAAATACCAGTAACAGCACTGAAGATGAGGTGACTATGCTTCATGTTTGTGCTCCTCACACCATATTGGTGGGTGTACAGACGAAGATGCAAAGGCAAAAGTCATTTCTGGGAGCTCCTGGGTGCGATGAGCAGGGTACCAGAGCCAACAGTTGAAATCCAGTTATGAGGGTCAGAGGAAGGCAGTGAGTACTTGGCTGCCCACCTTGACTATCACTGGCAACTTAGCAGACTGATCATGTCCAGTTGCTTCTGTTTCTTCACTTTGAGCAGAAATGCTACTACTTAGGTCTGCTGTGGGTTGCTGGAAAGTTTAGTAGAAGTTTCATGTTTCTTTCATGTAATATCTCAAACGGCTAAGGATCGTGATATTTGCAATGCAATTCTAAGCCTAGCAGTTGCCTTTCATAAGGGAAGGGGACAGTGTGTCTGATGGACTACAAAAGGGAAGATAAGTTAGGAGCTAAAGATCAGGAGATGTAATAAGATTGTGACATAGCCCTGATAGAAACAACTAATACCCATAAGCCAGGCTGTGACTAATGATGTGAAAGTTTAGAGATTGCTTGCCCTCCCCCTCTGAACTAATAGAATTTTCATATGAGTCATAATGCAGTCCACAGAATTAAATCCCAGTGCTTATGCAAGTTCTTTTGCTTTAGGGACTTTCAGGATGTGTGTGCATAAATTTATGTTTATGTAAGTCAAGGAGAATTTCATTCACTGTAGAGAAATGAATTGTGCTAACATGCAGTTTTCTGTTTTACAGCACACAGATTGCAGATGATGAAAGACCAATTGCTGTTAGAGACTATGAATCCATATATACAATTTCTGGAAGCAGCTCACCTTCAGATATTTTACCAATGCTATACCTCTCCTCTGAATCACCTCCAAAATATGAAGAAAAAGCATCAATAACAAATAATGAACATTCTTCATCTTCATCTATTTCCTTAGCCTCATCTGACACCAGCTCATAGAGGACTGTCAGTTAGATTTCATTTTTAAATGAAATTGTACACTTAGATTTACAATTTTTGAATTTACTTACATTTTGTAATAAAAGCAATAATATTGGCTGTGTCTAATTTTTCATTTTTAAAAAGTGTAAGTTATGAATTTGGGTTTCAGTAAATACTAGAAAATGCTGGAATTCTGAGTAAGTAGTCTGAAGGAATTTAATTTACTGCAAGAAATGGTAACTGTTCATCTTGTTCTGTTACAGCTTCAGTTTCTACTTTTAGTTGTTCTTTATATAATAGAGGTGTTAAGTAGAGACCTGCTCTTTTTAATTTATTTTAATTAAATCTGTTTGGAGCTTCAAAAAAGAAATAATTAGGAAGTGTTTTTATTTCCATTTTAATATGACTTCTGTGGAAAATACTTGTTTGTACACTTACTGACTTTACATGTACTCTGAGAGCACATCTGGGGCTGTTTAAGATAGGGACCAACTATGTTACAGAGAACTTAATTGGTTACTTTTTGGTCCGCCTGATAACAGACACTCCCCAGCTTAATTCAGACCCTCTCTAGTCTCTATATAAGTATAATCCTAATGAAAATGCATTTTAGCCAGCAGTTAAGAGCCCAAGGCATCACTAAGGATACTTAACACGCTAACAGCTTTACTGTGGTAATGATTTCAGGGGGATTATGCTACTCTTGTATAAACCATGAATGATGATATATAAGTAGTGCTTATTTTGTGAGAGTGAGCACCACTGGGCAGTGGTGCCTTCCAGGTGAAGGCATTACTTATAAGCATTTGAAAGAGAGCTAAGATGTTTTTAACTGAAACAACACTTGACAGACCTTTCAGAAACACAGCCCTCTTAGCTCCTCAGTCCCTCTCTGCAGCCCTTAAGTTAGCAGTAGCTGCCTGCCTTCATCAGTGACAGCAGGTTCTAGTTCCATTTTGAGAAAGTTTACACCCATTTGAAAACTGAAGGATTTGCTTGTAGTAGGTAAGGATAATTAGCAGGAACAGAGTTGTTAGTGTCCTTTGATTCTTTACCACTTGCTCTGAACCCTATTTGAGAAAACCAAACCTGATCCTGTACCCAGAAACAGAAGGTGACAGAGCTTGGCTAGGGACAGAGAACTTAACAGTAAAAATATGCAGCAGCACCTTCTGTCTTGTTCAGCTGAGTCTCTGAACACCTGCCTGTTCTGATACCTCAGCTACACCTCAGGTTGTCTTCTACCATACTGAATTTCAGGGAACCTGTTTGTAACAACCATTCAAGTTCCCTCCTGTGCTGAAAGGTGATTGTCTTGTGTCATCTTTCTAGAAACACGAGTCTCGCCTGCAACATGCTTTAGGGAGATGGTCAGGAGCTTCTGCATTTGGCCACTGATCGCCACCTCTGCATTTTTTCCTCCATTGGGCTAGGGCAGCAGATTTTGCAGCCACACAAAAACAAGCTGGCCAACAAGGGGGGTATTTAGCCAGCAATAGAGCTGAGGGGCTTATCCATGCAGAGTAATGAGCAAACACAGCATAGAGAGGGATTTGCTGTGTGGGAGCTGATTAAACTGGCATGACTCAGCCATGGGAAATGACTTATGTGAAGAAAGGGGATTCACAAAAGCCAGCAGGCATTTTGTCCACTTCTCTTTCAAATGTTTTTTACCTAGTGAATTTTTCAAGGATGCTACTCTTTAAGTGCATATTGTAATCCATGCTATGCTTTACTATCTTTTTGATTTGTTAAAAGCTTTTGTTTCTAACCTGATTTTTAACAGTGGTGCCCACTATCCTGCATCATAGGAATCATAGAATGACTAGGACTGGAAGGGACATACAATGCCTTGTACAATGTCTCTCTCTCTGGATTTGTCATGCTATTCTATAGCTAGTACAGAGGTTGAGGTATTTTACCTAAAATATCTCATGCAAACAAGACTCATGCTGGCTTTTTTCTGTTTGAATTACAAATGAACACTAATCTGCTGAAAAGATTAAGCATCAAAAAGCATTTAATCGAAAATCTTGGAAATATGTTGGTTTGGTTTGTTTTTTTTAATATAGTTGTGTCCGATTGCTAACTATAAGATTATTAGCCTCTTGTGCTCTTGCAGTTTGCTCTATCAGCTCTTCCCAAGATGTACCCAAGAGATCAGACATATCAAGTAGTATATGTTGACTCTGAGCTAAGTCCTCTGGAAATGAAACATGATCTTCTTGGTTTTCTTAATTTTGTTTTGATCTACTGCATAGCCTCCCATGTGGATTGCTTTATTCCTCAAAGTCTTCACAGAAAGCAGCTTTAGAAGGCTTCTGACCTGACTTTTCAGAGTCAGCACCTGAATATCCTGGTAAGAATAGGTGTTACTTCTGAAAACAAGGCTTAAAAACAGAATTTGTATCATTTGGATAAGGTGCTTAGAAAATAGTTCAATGTACAGCTGTATTATAATTTATTTTTGACTTGGCGAATCTCCTTGAAAACTCAGTGGTATGCTGGGTACATCTCTGTAACCTGCTTAACACGGGGAGAGCTAACATTACCAGGAAAGAGTATTTACTTACTGCATCGTCTAAATCAGTTTGAGCAGGGTCAGAAAGTGTAAGAAGCTAGAAGATCTGCTTCCACCACTGAAGGCTACCACTGGGTGAACAGTGTTAGTGGGAGGAAATTTTGATGTGGAGAGTAGGGATGAAATGTCTGTATTAGAAAGGAAGCAACACCTTGTAAAACGATAAAAGTAGTTTAAAATAATGCAGAATAGCATTTTTTATTGAGGATGTGAGATACTTTACTGTCACACTAATGGTGCTGTAACCTTCTTTCTGTCCTAAGTTTATCTTAAGTGCTTGACAGACAAATGCTTAAGTTAGTTACTGATTCACACTTACTTAAACAGACAAAGCAGGAGGTACGGTTTGCTTATCCTCTGTAAGTGAAATCAAGGTCTCTCTTCCCTGCTGCTTGCATTGCCGTTGCTTCTAACTGCAACACTACAATAATTTGAGTATGAGAAGGATTAATCAAAAAAGAAATGAGTGCCTTTCCTCTATGAGAAGCATTTCTCCCTGCCTCACCAACATCTTAAAAAAAAAGAAAGCTAATTAATCTGGAAAAAAAAAAAAAAAAAAGATAGTTGAATGAGACACACAGATCTCTGCAATTATGCTATATTTTTAGGATAGCAGCACTTGCTGGCTTTCACCCAAACCATCTCTGCCCTTGGTGGTTGGTAGTGCTCTATCCACTTACACTTTCTACATCCCTCCTGTTCAGAGTCATGGGTTGTCATCTCTGTGTCCAGACAGGTATTTTTGTCCACACCTCCACATTTCTGTAGTGAACATGTCAGCTTTCATCTAGATCTGTTGCTCACCTGCTCTGTCACACATGCATGTATCTGGATAATTAGGTATGGCAATACCTTCAATTTGGTGTGCCAGCTGACTAGGCAACATTTGCTGGGAGCATATAAAACCACCTTGCAGATAGATGACTGAACTTGCTCCTTGCAGCATAGTTACACTTGGAGGCTGGCAGTGCAGTAGTTCAGGGCCCTGGAGTATAAGGCCCACTCATGGTGGTTCTTTATGTACTGCTTTTAACACATGTAATTTGTGTTTTCCACCAAAGATACCTTCCTCTAGGAAAATGTCTCAATTGTCTCCCTAAGCTCCCTGCAATGGATTGTTTTGGTATGGAGTGATACTGTGTACCTACTCTTTTTAAAGCCAATCAGTGTTGCAGTACTATGCACACATATAATTTTATATGTAATCTTTTCATTGTTCTGTGAGAAAATCCCATGCTATTACAGGCATGTAAGAAAAACAACAACAAAACACCAGCTCACTACAACAGGCTGGTAATGTGAACAGCTATGTAAAAATTAATAGCAGAAGGAGAGGAAAAAGAGTTAAGTGAAACAAATTACAGAACAGAGGAGGTGCAGAGCATTACATGAAAACTGCTTCCAGCAGCAAGAGCTGCAGGGGAAGACTGCATTGGTGATAGATAATTATGTAGGGGAAGAAAAAGCAAAATAGTGCTTGAGTTCAGGGCTAAGGTCCCTGAAGCAGATGGAAATAGAACTGTAGTGAGATCTGAAAATAGCACCCATTCTGAACACCTTACACTGACCGGTTTCTTAGTTTTCGCAAAACTGTTTTCATTTGTTTAGGAGTTCTTGGAGGTAAAAGTAATTTAAGTAAAAGGTAAACTTAAGTAATTTAAGTAAAAGGTAAAATTTAGTAAATCAGCATCTTTAAGTGAGATCTCAGAGCATACAAATAAAAATAAAAAGCTAATAATGGGAGAAATGTGGGGACACTTAAATTATAGCTTATAAGAGGGGCCAATTTACAGGGAAAGCTGTAATTTTAATTTAGATCCTACTGCACCAAACAGAAGACATCTTCGATCCCAGTTTCAAAGTTCAAGTGACAAGTAACCTTGGAAGAAACCACCTGTATTCTTCAGCTCTGCTGTGTACTTGCTCAACTACCATGAAGGCACGTCCAAGGCCGGAGGCAAAGAGCTTGTCACAGGGTGATGCAACACCCAGCTTAAAAAACTCTTGACACCAGCCAGCACTTAAGGACCATTGTGTAGTACTAATAAAGTGCTCCAGCACAAACCTGTTGCAAATAGTTGTGGAGTTCTTGAATGTATGAGAGGAGGAAAGTGACACTACATCTATATATATACCATTAGTTAGACAGCTATTAAAATGTAGTGCTACTTTTAAAAGGATGTTGGAAAGCCTGGAAGATTTACCAAACTGAAACAAGAATAGTTCATAGTATGGAAAATGACTTGCAAAGAGCAGTGACAGAAGTTCATTCCATTAAGTTTACCAGATATGAGGTTAAAGGTGACTTAGGTTTTGGTTATAATTACTAATACAAAGACAGCTTATCTAGTATTTCAACATTTTCTAATTTAGTTGCCATTACACTAAATCACTGCATTGCAAGCCCTAACTCTCTGTTTAAGTGGTGCAGAGAATCCTGGCTACACCTGGTGCTGGGCGAAGGGCTGCTGTGGTTGTATTTTTCAGAAAAAATTATTGGCATCCTCAGTAATAAAAGAGACTGACTGTGGAAACTTCCCAGACTTTTTTTAAGGAGCCCAGCACTAACATTCCTCAAGGTCTACTTGCTAACAAATGCGACACACATCTGCAATTGCATTCAGCCACAGTTCTGAAGAGCCAAATCCAGTGAGCAGCCCCTTTCACAAGTGAGCTGTTGTCACGCTGTGTCATACAAATACACAGTAGACTAAAGGCAGCTTCATGGATTTTGAAGCAGCAGGCTGAAAGTTTAATTTTCTTGTTACGGAGTTATTTTTATCTTCTATATCTCAGGATAAGGTAGCTTCCCCAGACAGAGCTGCTGTTACAGGAGATGCTTTCTCATTCCTGCAGTGATGTGCTACTTAGGATGTATTTGCCTTATTCAGCATAAACTCTGAGAGACAGATGGAGATCCCACAACAAAACTTGTCTACAATTAAGCAAAAATTACAGACTGATGATACTACCTTCAAACAGACGGAGACCCCTGGCTGACTTGAAATAACTTTTCTCCCACAACCAGCAGCTCACTCAGTCTGTTCAGCAATCATAACCCTGTTTCAGCTTCCCCTCACACCCACCCAACTACTCCCTCTTGGCAAAATATCAGCAAACCTACTTTTGTATTTTTGAAACGACAGAAGCTCTACTGCAGAACAAGCTGCAACAAAGGTGCTGGCATGACTATAAATGTCACACTTCAGAGCACTGCAAAGCACTCCCAGCAACAGCCACGCATTTTCCTGCAGATTTGGGTTGCTAAAGTGGTGGCCCAAGGAGAGCCAGAGTCACCTCACTGCTGACTAAACGTATGCTATCCATATGTTGAATGCATCAGCTGGAAGGGGGGCTAGAAAGAGCTGCTGTGGCTGCAGCTTCCTTCCTCTCCCATCTGGCATGGGCACAGCAAGGAAGTATCAGCGGGTGCCAAATTAAAGAAGAGGATAAACAAAGAGATAAGAAACCATGTGAGGGTGAATCCTTTTCGGAAGCGATGGTGGCGATTCAAGAATACTTTAGTGATCTCTTCAGGCTTCACTTCCCAGACCTTTATTCTTCTAAGCAAAGTTTATTCTTTCACATGATGGACTCTGTTAACCATACACACGCAAAGTTCTTGTATAACTAACCTGAACCTTTGACTTTAAATGCTCTGTCAAGTCCCTTAAAAGACTCCTTTCTCTTGAGGCAGAAGATACGTTATACTCAGTAATGGAGCAGAACAACAATAATGTGGAAGATTTCTCCCTGAATGTCTTTTCTGTTACTCCTTATCAGCCAAACAGATCTGATGCTCTGGTGTCAGATGGGGATAAAGCCGGCGCCACTTTGCTCTTTTCAGGTGTGTTTTTGGGACTGGTGGGGATCACTTTTACTGTGATGGGATGGATAAAATATGATGGCATTACTCATCTGGAGTGGACTCAGTTACTAGGGCCTATTCTGCTCTCTGTTGGGGTGACTTTTATTCTGATTGCTGTTTGTAAATTTAACATGCTTACATGCAAGCACTGTAAAGAAAGAGAGGAAAATACGTCAGACCTCGACCAGACTGCAAATGGACAGTCCTTTGTCTTCACTGGCATTAACCAGCCTATAACTTTTCATGGTGCCACAGTGGTACAGTACATTCCTCCGCCATATCCAGCCCAGGAAGGCATTGCTATGAGTCCTGGCTACCTTCACCCTGTGCTCAGCTGCTGCGGTGCTGTTTCCTCCAGTACCTCAGCGATTCCTACTCCAGCCTCTGCTCACTTCTGCCCAGCCTACCCTCTGGATAACCCATCTTTTACTGGAGAAGAGAACTACACTACCTACCCTGCAGAGAATACCGGGAATCAGAGGTACATCTTCTGAAATGCCTTAGCATGCGGAGACACAGTCTTCTGAGTATTGAAGTGCTATGTATGGTTTCAGTGGAAATAAAAGGTAGTCCAGGATGTTATTCTTCTTCAGAATTTTTTTTTGTTTTTTATTTTTAGACATATTTCTTGAGCAACCACCGTGGAGACATACTTTTTTTTTTATGGAAAGCATTCAATTCATATATTAACTGCTTTCAATTTTCAGTCTATGAAATCTGTTATTTTTGAAGATAGTAGTAGATACTCTTGCCTATCTTTTGGGGGTTTTTTATGCTTACCTTACTACCCTTATGGGATTACTACACATCCTGCCTGGATGCATTCATGGGTGACTTAGTCTAGGTGATCCTCCTCAGGCAGGGGGGTTGGACTAGATGATCTTCTAGGTCCCTTCCAACCCTTAACATTCTGTGATTCAGTGTGATTCTGACTATTGACCACCAGAAGTTTATTATATTTACAGGTAGAGGCTTCCACTTAAGCACAATCAAAACACATGAGTCAGTGCACAAACAGCAATTTACAAGTGTGAGAATCAGTTTGGTACCAGATGCTCTCCCTCCTGATTATGCCTGGTCACAACATGCTCTTCTCCCACTGTATCAACTATCCAGCCCTTATTTTTTCCTAGTTTTGGGGCATAAACAATATGGCTGATACCATAAAACACTATGAAGCTGATCTAATCAGATACAAAATAATTTTTCATAGTTCTTTCCTCTGAATAAAAATATTCTAATTATGATTAGTCAGTTTTATATCTTTCCTGGAATACAAGTCACCATTAGTTCATTTGTCAAAGTCTGTTTGAAAAACTCTTGGCTGCCCCATTGTCCTCAGCAATATGAGTGCGAGGTAGAAGCAGTGTAAAAACAGAGGACAACTCCTGACATTTTTATACTTCATGAAAAGAACACAGCAAACACATGAATCACAATAAAACTTGATCTCATGGCATTTTCTCAAGAAGTCAGGTAGTGCTTTGCCCAGATAAGGCTGACAGGACACAGCACTGAAGTTAATTACACGCTTTATGTTTGCTAAATTATTTTTGCACCTGCTTCTCTTCCTATTCCAGATCAGAGGACAGTTCTGATGCGCCAGAGGAAATGCTGGAAGACTATCCCTGCATTGACTTATCACCTCCACGTTATGAGGAAATATACCCCCTATCTTCATAAAATAACCATGTCATTGGATGACAATTCTAAGAGACACCACCTTTTTAATCTCCAAGAATCTTTTCTTCAAACACCTGAACAATAAGCAAGTGTGAGCAAGATCTTGGTACTGATATTTGGTACTTGGTTCAGTATTACTGAAGATATTTAACCTTTTTCTCCTTCAAAATTAATTAGCCCTTTGTTATTTAGCTTAATAGCAGACCTATTAATTATTTAATAGCAAAGCTATGAATAGCAAAACTATTAAACTCAAGGATCTAAGTCTATGTGAGGGCTCCACAGCAAGAAGCCTGATTTTTAGACTTGCTGAAATAAGTGTGAACTGTGAATGCACAAGATGTTTGTGGAGGATCATGATTGCTCCTGGACATTCAGCATCATTATAAAATGCTTGATTTATTCTTGATATATTTTCCCTCCTGATTGCTTGGGAAACTTCAATAGTATTCAAGTGTCTGATCCATAAATGTGCATATAATGTCTTAATTCTGTCTTTTTCCTTAGACTAGTTCACTCAGTAATAAGTCCAGTCACAGATTAGATTTTATCTGCTTGGTTCACCTATACAGCCCAGTCTTGTAGCCATTTTTGGAACACTCTGCTTGAACCGGATCATTCCAGAACAGACAAAATAAAAATAGTGACCTATGTCTATTTTCACAAAGATCTCTAAGAAATCTTGCATGCTTCAAATTCAGTTCCCTTCCCCACTGGGTGGGATGCAAAGCACTGTCTCTCACCAGAAGTCCTAACAACTACTAGGGTAATGTCCCTAAAGAAAATGTCACCTTTCTGAAGCCTTGACAGAGGTGTGTGGTACTACCACTTTTAAAGGCTTTAACAATCACAGATTCATCCTCAGTTGTGGGAGAGCAATGGTAGAATCCTTTCTGAGGTCCCTTCTTGCTTGAATGTGGATTCTAGGCACACAATTCAGGTTACAGATTCGCCCAGAGCATGCAGGCAACTATGGGATTAAGTGAACTTCCTTGTTCAACTTCCAGTATCAACATGATTCCAGATATTGTAACCACAAATGGATTTACAGATGTATCTAACAAAGGTGGAGGTGCATAAACTCAAAAATCTTGCAATCCAGAATGGAGATATTTATCTTAGCTCAGGAACTGTCTAGACCTTAGAGCAATGAGAATGCTATGAGTCTTTTATTTTGTATTTCCACATACTCTAATTTCTGCCTCTGTGTGTGCTTAGAAGTGCCCACACAGCTGGACAAGTCACTATCTCCCAATGCAGGATCCCATCAATTTTGAGTATCTCCCTTAAAGGGCTCAAACCAAAATATGTTCTCAGTCCACACCTGCTGGAGCAGGCACCACATAAAATGATCTAGAAGGACAATGGTCACAGTTCAAAGTAACTGAGCAGTGTGCTGCTGGTGTGTCTGTGCGTCAGTCTCCTGGACTGGAATAGCATGACCAAAAACAGGTCTCCATTATGGAATGCACGACCTTTCTCATACTTGCCAGCTATCTCAACTTCAGCCAATTGTCATCCATCTGTGATTGATCTCATTGACCTCATTCCTGAGGGCTGGAGAAGCCTGGTTGTTGAGCATGGCAGGCAGTAGGGATGCACCTAGCAGCTGAAAGTCACTGAGTGGCCATGCAGCCTTGTTAGCAATCAGGAGACATAGATCTGGACAGAGATGTGCATTCAGAACATTGTCTATCTGCATGAAGCTGCAGGTGTGCACCAACCTCCCTGTCCTGTATACTTAGAGGGTGTCAAGAAATAAAGCCGTTTTGGAGAGGCACAAGATAACAACTGTGCTCCACAGTGATGCACATGGTACTGACAGAGGTCATATTTGGGACATAACATTTAAACCACCTCAAAACTGGATTAGCAACTGCAGCAGCAGTCACTGGACAGTTCCTACAAACAATGAGCAACTTTTTTCTCACTAGAGAAAAATGAGGCATGCTGATTTTCAGCAGTGAAGAAATATTAATTTCAGAATGTCTTGCTGAGGACTCCATATTGGTTTTAACATTTACTTCTGTAGACACAAAGTTAATGGGAAGAGCCTTGGGTTTATTTTTAGAGAGAAGGTTGAATAAATAAATTTAAATAACTACGTATTAAAATTATTTGACCCATCAAGTGGATTCTACCTGATTTCTGTAGGAATCTTCTCATGTTGCACAGATACTTGAGAAGCTCCAGTCTGACACCACTTCCTTGCTATACTGATTGTTGTTCATTGTTTTTAAGAATACTCTATGAAGGCTTTTCTTCCTTCTCTTCCTTCCACCTTCTATTTTCATCCATTTTTTAACATTTTTTTCTTTAGTTTTTTTTTTTTGCTTATGTT